>VXBJ01004318.1:80227-96277 GCA_013400055.1 Nycticryphes semicollaris | reverse complement strand
GGGGGGGAAACTGCTGCTTTTTGTTAATGATGCAGCTTCTCCTTTTTTTTTCTCCCCGAACACACCCAGAGCGGTGAAACTCCAGCCTCGCAAACCCCTTAACCTGCTGGTTGGCTTTGTGAAGGCAGAGTTTGGGCTCAGAAAACAGGCAAGTGGTGCTTTCAACGTGGGCGACGAGAAAAAGCAAAATCTCTGTCCCACGAGAAGTGAGAAGAGTTGAAAAAGAACCCCAAAGAACCCCAAACTGGAAAATCCTACAGGGCAGGTGGTTGTGGCAGTGAAACACGTGCATCTTAAGCTCCTCAAAGGTCCTGACCACAGGGTAAATCTGAGGAACCACTCCAAGCTCTTGAGTTCCGAGCTTCAGGTGTCGCACGTTGTAACTGCACACTTTGGGGGGAAAAAAGTGCTAAGTTCAAATTATGAAGAGAAATGTGTTTGTGCAGGAGGACGGTGTGGGCGGGCTCGCTCTTTGGCTTGGCTTTGAAGGGCTTGTGCTACTACCTATCCCTGGGCCTGGTGGTGGTTGAGGACAGGGTGGGGTGTTTGGTGTGAAAGGACAAGAAATCAGTACGAAACGCAGCTTTCCAGGTGTTTCACGGACCTGCAAAGGAAGGAAATGGAAGGCAAGTTGAGTGCAGGGCCTGGGGGAGTCGCTGGGTGACACGGTGTCACTCGTTTGTGGCCGCTCGCTGGTCGTTGTGTGGGGGTTAATGGGTAGAGTTTGAAGTCGGTCATCGATAGGTGTGATGTTCCAGCATAACCCCACCGTGAGGAAAACACTACGTAGTTCACTGCTGCCACACTCACGCTATGCTTCATGTAGCTCGGAATAAATAGAGACGCTGTTCTCCGGGACGTTGAGCACAGCTTTTGGGTTCTGCTCCTTTTATGACTTTGAACAAGCCACCGCAGTCGCTGGGGTTTGTTTCACCCTCTGCCAGCAGTGATCCCCCCTGCTGGGGTCAGAGCGAGCGTCTGGGAGATTAAATCCTGTCCTTGAAGTGCTTTGAAAATCAAAGTGATGTTGTGAGCAGCTTTGCCTCTGTTCTTGTAGGTTCTGCTCTTGGAACTGGATCCACATGGGCAAGTCTTTGTGTCTGTGCAAGGTGCTGTTGAGGTAAGAAGGATTCTGCAGGAGCTCTGGTGGTGCCTGACCCCATGGGCTGCCTTCTCTTGCCGTTTCAGGACACGGAACTGAAAAATATGTTATTTATTTATGCCTTTTTATTGACTGCGTTGGGCCTAGTTCTGTATGGGAAGGTGGTGTGTCCAGATGCTGTTGTACAGCGCTTTTAAAAAGTCTCTGCCTCACTGCTCTTTGCTTGTTTTCCATCTCTTGCTCCTGCCTTTTAAAGCAGGTTTGGGCAAACGCTGGTTCCCATGAGTGAAGATGTCCTTGGTGGACCTGGGGAAGAGGCTGCTGGAGGCCGCTCGCAAAGGCGAAGATGACCAAGTGCGGAAGCTGATGGCCAGCGGGGCGCCCTTCACCACCGACTGGGTGCGTTGGGGAGGGAGGGGAAGGACAGACCCTGCTTTTCTGTCTGAAACGGGTTGTGTGCGTGTGTTTCGGGGCTGATCCTAAAGGGTACGAACCAGAGTTTCACCAGAGTGTGGGTGGGTGGGTAACGCATCTCTGGATTTCTGCGATGGAGCAGATTCCAGATGAAGCATTTTAAAAACCAAGGTCTTGGATTGGTGCATGTTTAAAGATTGATCTCTGCCTCCTGCACGAGAGCACGCTCACAAGTATTGTGCTCTCCCAGACAGGGCTCTGTGCTTTGGGAAGTGCAGCTCCCCACAGCTGAGAGAAACGATGAGTCAAGTCAAATTGGAAGAACTGTTAAGCCTCTCAGTAATAGGAAGTTCTTTCAAGAATGCTTTATTTAATTGGTTAAACTCTGTCAATCAAGAAACTCATCCTTGATTGGTTCCCTTATTTTGTTTCCTGAAAAAAAATAATCCCAAACCCTGAAAACAAACCAGGGTTGGAAATAAATAAAAGCTTTAATGAAACTGAAGAATAGAGGTTGGATAAACAGAGAAACCAGATCATAATGCCTAAGATCTTTTCCATCACCAATTGTCCCCATGTCCTAATTCATCAGTCCTTTCACGTGCAGCTTTGTGAGGTGAAGGGATTAAACTGTGTATCGAGAGGTCGCAGAGCCTGGCGATAGTGTAACTGCCCTTTTCTGAACAGGGGTGAAATTACCTGTCGTCATAAAGACGTGGCAGAGCTGTTCTGCTGTGGTTTGGAGAAGAAGCTCAGTAATAAATGGGTGCCACAGCGGAGGAAGTAAAAGCACATTTGATCTTCAAGATTAGACAATGTAAAGATCCTTAAGAAATTTAAATTACTGGAGGGGGGGGGGAATTGTTGAATTAATTTTTTCCAGAAGCTTTGTCATTTTAATTACTGCCGGACGTACACGTGGTGATTACTGTGCCTGTCCCTTGCTGTGAGCCAGCAGTAACTCTCCTAAATTACCATGCAGCTGGGGACGTCGCCGCTTCACCTCGCTGCCCAGTACGGCCACTATTCCACAGCAGAAGTGCTGCTTCGAGCCGGCGTCAGCAGAGACGCCCGAACAAAAGTGGACCGGACGCCGCTACACATGGCTGCAGCTGATGGACACACTCATATTGTGGAGCTGCTAATTAGGGTAAGTATAGTAAATTAGGTCTAGCTTTAAGGCTGGTCTCAATCACCCTGGGAGTAAAACGTTGATGTCACAGAATCATGGAATTGGGGACTTGTGAGGGTGAGGAGGGAGCTCTGGAGCTCACCCAGCCCAACTCCCCGGCTAAAACAGGATCACCCAGAGCACATCCCTCAGGGCTGCATCCACCCGGGGCTTGAAGGTCTCCAGAGAAGGGGACTCCACACCCTCCCTGGGCAGCCTCTGCCAGGGCTCTGCCACCCTCACCCCAAACAAGTTCCTCCTCAGGTGGAGATGGAACTTCCCCTGTCCCAGCTTGTGCCCGTTGCCCCTCGTCCTGTCACTGGGAGCCACTGGGAAGAGTCCGGCTCCATCCTCCTTCAACCCACCCTTCAGATCCTTGGGAGCATGAAGAAGGTCTCCCCTCAGCCTTCTCTTCTCCAGGCTCAAGAGTCCCAGCTCTCTCAGCCTTTCCTCACCAGGGAGATGCTCCAGTTCCTCCCTCAGCTTTGTTGCCCTGTGCTGGGCTCTCTCCAGTAGTTCCCTGTCTCTCTTGAACTGGGGAGCCCAGCACTGGGCGCAGGATCCCAGTTGGGGCCTCACCAGTGCCCAGCAGAGGGGGAGAACGACCTCCCTGGACCTACTGGCCACACTCTTCCCTACGCAGCCCAGGGTTCCCTTGGCCTCTTGGCCACAAGGACACATTGCTGGCTCAAGGACAGTTTAAATGCTGGTGCAGGCACCACCTTTAAGACGTCTGGAGGAGAGCGAGCGCAGACAATGATGTTGGGTTGGGTTTTTTTTTTCCAGAACGGGGCTGATGTAAATGCCAAGGACATGCTGAAAATGACCGCTCTGCACTGGGCGACCGAGCACAACCACCGGGACGTGGTCGAGCTGCTCATCAAGTACGGAGCCGATGTCCACGCTTTCAGCAAGTTCGATAAATCCCCTTTTGATATCGCTTTGGACAAGAACAACCCCGAGACGCTGGTAATGCTGCAGGTAGGTTGAGGAGGGGGGAAACTCGTTGTTAATTCTCTGACCCACCGCTGTGTCTGCGCAAGAGGGATCCTGCTCGGTCTGACGGGATGGATTTCTGTTTGCAGAGAGAACTAGACACACGGAGGTGGATGGGGTTTATTTTGTTTCTAGATCAACCAGTGCCTTCTGGCACTCGGTGGGTGACGGGGTTTTATTGCCGTGCGTCCTGCACAGTCAGAGTGTCAGTTGCCAAGTTTAGGTGGCAGTTTTGTCACAGCTTTGCTGCAGAGAGAAACAACCTGTCTCTAAAACGTGTGGAGGATGCTCCGTGCCGCTGCTTACCGAGGAAAGCCTGAGGGATGGCTGTCTGACCCGGGTCTCTGTCCTAGGAAGCGATGCAGGGCCAGGTGGACGCTCACCCGGAGAGGACGGATCCCATCACCAACGCTGTGACTCTCAGCTCACCCTTCATTCTCACACCGGGGGATGTTCTTAACCTCGCTAGTCTGGTCTCTTCAGGGAACCCCAAAACAACCTCAGGTGAGGTTTTCTGTGTCCTTGAGTGTGAAGGACTTGAGGAAAGTTCTTGAGGGAGCTTACCAGTAGAGGGCAGGTGGTCATTTAGTGGAGAAGTGGGGAAACGCAGCCCAACACGCCCAGCTCCTTCTTCCTGCCCCTGAATTATTTCTGCTGCCGGAGGCAACAAACCCGATTTCTGGCTGATGTAAATAAAGGTGGTTCCTCTGGAAGTGGAGGAGCTCTGCTGAGCTCAGCTGTGGGGCTGTCACAGGGTCTGCTACAAGCAGCAGAACTCAGGAAAGTGAGTTTGGCCGATTGCAATGGAGGAGTAATGACAATTACTTGCCTGTGCCACATCCTGAGCACTGCAGAGCGGTTGGGGAATCGTTTGCTTTGTTCTTTACTGGCTGCAAGAGTTGAATGAGTGTTTTGCTATATATAAATATTGAGTAAGGAAATGGCAGAATAAGGTCTGTTGGGTACATAGTTTACTCCTTATTTCTCCTGTACCACATTAGTTGGAAAGAATTAGGTTCATTGCTCTGTCAGCCTTATTTTGGTGGGGAAGACACTTCACTTGTAAGGCTGAGTGCAGATTCTTTCTGTGTAATTCCAACTTTCATAATAATTGTTAAAGTGAATTTTCTGCACTTGAGGAAATTGGAAGCCATTGCTTCTTTTCAGTCTCAGGGAGGCTACTAAATGCAAATTTTGTGGAGCTATTTGGCCTCATCCTGCAAACACTTGTGCCTGTGAGGAATTCTGTGGTTAGTGGGAATATTCACATGTGGGAATGTTTGCTTATTAGCTGGAGACTGAGTTTAAAACCCCAGATAGTGACGTTCTGCAGTCCCACCCCAAGCTCTCAGCCTCTGCCCGGCCACAGTGACTTCAGCAGCGCCCCCGACTCCTTCTCAAAGCTTCTGGGGCTGCTTGCAGCCCTTTATTGAAACCATTCTTATTTTTTCCATGCCTTTGATGTGGAAATGGCTGCTATCCCCTTCTCTGGGGTTGTTTTCCCGGGATAAACCAGCCGGTCACCCCGAGTCCCTTCAGTCCATCCCTGGTGTGGGGATGAGCTCTTGGCACCAGCCTCGTAAATCCCCGTCTCTCCCCGCACCTTTCCTCGTATTTCCTGCAACGTAATCGCCTTTTTCGGTGCCACAGCCCGGCGGTGGCTTATTGTCCACGTGTGACTGGACTGAAATCCCCTGGGTTTTTCCCCCCCCGTGTCACTTCGAGCAGCAGAGAGTGGCCGGTTGGTGTGAATGTCACCGGTGTCTGCTGCTCTGGGCCTCCGCGGGAGGTTTTTATCTCATTTCCCACCAGAGGGCATCAGCGACTGCGCCGTCATGGCAACAAAAATCCCTTCTTTAACACTTGGAGCTAATAATTTTTCTTACCTCTCCTGAATTCCCTGTGTCTTCCGTTACTGAAAAGGTTTTTAAAGGGGAATGACTGTCTTTAGCTGGGCTGAAGGAACCTGGTTACAGACTGCTCAAACAGACTCTAGGCCTGTGGTACTGCCTCCTGCTGAGCCCTGGCCTTCTCAAAGAATCCTTCTTTGAAAATAAGTCCCTCCATAACCTTTGTAAAATCAGGAGTTGGTGAGAAAGAGAGAAAATGCGTTGCAAGGGTTAAGGCAGGGGAACTTTAAATGAACTTCCCTTTGTGTGCTTATAATCTATTTATCTGTGCTGGCAGCCAAAGGTACAGGATCTCTTTTTTTTTTAAAGAGGGAATTGTGGGTTAAATGCACCGAGTTTGCGCCCATTTAGTTAATTTCCTGTTCCATTCTTACAAAGTCTGCCTTTGAATAGGAACTACTACGGTCAATTGGAGGAAGAAACATTGTTTTTTGGAACCCAGAAAGGTTGTTTATCTCACTCCAATCCATCGCTCTGTTTCGCTGTGGCGGGTCCCAACGCTCCTTCTTCGCTCCTTCGCTTCACCCTCCTCTTTCCTGAGCAGGTGACTCACGGTTTCCCCATTCCACCACCACCCCCCCCATGCTGGCCACACTGGTGGCCCTCACCAAAGCGTTGGCACCGCTGCCCGACCCTGCCAAGAGACACGGGCAGGGAAACGGGCCCTGCTTCCAATCTGTGCAGTTCTTGCCAGTCTCTTGGCGGGAAAGTGGAGGAAGCTTAAGTTGTGGAAGTGAATTTGCCTTTTTTTCAGGGACAGGAGGAGGTGATGATAAATATTTGTGAAGCAGTGGGTTGATTTTGTTTATTTATTCAGTCCCAGCGCAAACGTAATTAAAACCCCAGCGACTGTTACCAATAGCAGTAGTTTCACTTTCATTAATTGGTGTCTCCAACCCTGACATCACCGAACGTTGCTTTTGACGTGCTTTAACAGTTATATAAAAAAAGAAAAAAAACCCAGCCCAACCAATGCCTCAGAACATGGGTTTACTTTAATCTAGAGACATAGATAAATATTTGTTTAAGAAGGAAATTGTCTGAGATGTTTTCTGTCCCCAGTTTGCTATAAAATGTTGGTAGTCAACCAACGCTTGGAGTCTCTTGAGGTTCTGGTAACTTCTTCTTGTGGAAAGGTTTGGGGGGTTTTTTTTGTGATCGTTTATGGTATGTTTGTAGAACATAATGCTTGACCTTTAATTAACTTCAGATTTAGAAATTTGATAAAGCTAACGTTTACATAATCCTTTCACCTTGGAATTCATTTATTTTCCCCAAAGCCGGGCGTTTTCCTACAATCTAGACAGGAGCCATTTGATTTCTTTAAGCTGCTGATGCCGCAGCCACCGGTTCCTTGACCTGTGGTGCTTGAGCCTTTTCCTCCGGCGCCCACCACGCGCGGAGCGGGGTCAGGTCCCCTCTGTTTCCTGCGCCGGGAGCAGGAAGCAGCCCCGGCTTTGCCATCCTGATGATTTTGGGCAAGGAGTTCAGTCGCACAAAAACTGTCCCAGGGAGCTGAACGGGGCCATGGTCACCCAGCCAAACTAAACAGCCTCCGGAGGCACGAAGAGGTTTGTGTTCGTTAGGGCTGCGGGAGGGGCGACAGAAGGAAGTTCTGCAGAGCCAGGTCTGCTCCACAGCTGCCTCCAGCTCCAGGCTTTTTAACTTAATGAGAATGCTTGTGTGTTAGTACTTACTAATTTACACAAAACCCGCTGGTTTTACTCTAGAACAATTGTTTTGCTTTGCTGTAGTGGATTTTATTTCCTGTCCCCTGCTGAGACTGACTGTATTTCCAGATTGTTTTTCATGAGCCGGCATCCCAGGAGTCTCGAGCTGCGTGCTTGAGCCTTTTCACTAGACTTCAGATTCTATTCAAGGAAGAGAGAAGGAAACGCTGACTGACTTTTTTTTTTGGCCCTTGCTTTCTTTCTCAAGGTAAGACGGAGGAAGTAGCGGAAGCAGCTTGTGTGGATTCTGCCATCCAGGTTGGCAGCGGAGGGCAGCGCGTCATCGCCATTGTGACAGACAGAGTGCCCCTGAGCAGCCTGCAAACAGCCAGCCCCGCTGCTGGCCTCGGCCAGCCCTTCATCCTCACTGTGCAGGACGGGCAGCAAGGTGAGGAGGGGCTCAGCTCCAAAGGCAGTGCTGAGGACTCACTTCAAACCCAATTGAATCCCTTGGAGCCACCATCCAGTGTGACCTGGGCAGGCTGGGGAGCTGGGCAGAGAAGAACCTCATGAGGTTCTACAAGGGCAAGTGTAGGGTCCTGCACCTGGGGAGAGAGAACACCAGGTTCGGGGAAAAACAACTGGAAAACACTTGTGAGGAGAAGGACCTGGGGGTCCTGGTGGAAAGTGAACTGTCCTTGAGCCAGCAATGTGTCCTTGTGGCCAAGAGGCCAAGGTTGTCCCCGTGGGATCCAGTCAAAGGTGATCCCTGTGGCTTGTGACGAAATTCCAGCTCTGGGGGTAAATTACTCACCCAGTGGAACTGCAACCTGTTAACCTTCAGCAATCACTCCGTTGTTCTTACTTAACGTTAGGCCATTAATATCAGCTTAGATACACCTTTTCCTCCTGTCACTCCAGGTACATTGCCCAGGGCGATAGAACCTACCTGTTTTACAAGGCAAATGTAAGTGGTGTTCAGTAAAGTGAGGCAGAGCTCCAGAGCTCCTGTGCAGTGAGTTTGTGTTTCCTCAAGGGATGTAATTCATCAGCCTTGTCTGATAACCAACAATTCTTCCAGCGTGTCCTCTGGGGCCGCTCGGTTATTTGGATTAACGTTGGGGCAGAACAAGAGGATTAGGAAGCAGAGCAGCTCTCCTGTCACTCGTGCAGTGCCACCACGTGGGGTGGGTTACACCCCTTCTGTCTGTTTGGGGACTTAACGAGCGAGAAGCCATTTTCTAAAGCTGTTAATTATTCAGAATTATCCCCCAAATTGCTACAACTAATTCCCGGCTGCGACCCCTTCCTGAGACAAAGGGAGAACTGTTGAGGTAGCGCTACCTTCAGTAGCTCACGTGGGGCCTTTCTCCTCCTCGGCTGGAGGGGTTTGTGCTGCTGGTGTCCCGAGGCGAAACCCCTGTTTGCAGATTTACAGTGTGTTTGTTCTCCGGGGCATTTGCAGCTCTGGCAGGCGCTTAAAGCTGATCCAGAGCTGAGCCTCTGGGACTTCGTGCTGGGAATTTTCTAGAAGAGCTTTCTGTTCCTCTTGCTCAGCCCGTCTGGGCTGTTAATTGCGTTACCAAGGCATCGGAACGATACGTTTTCACCTGGCGTGTTTTCCAAGATGCAGATCTTTGGCTTTGGGTTTCGCTGCGGTGAAATACTGGAGGATTTCAGAGGCCTGGGTAAAAGGAAAACTAGAAATTCAGTCCAGAGTTTCTTTCCTCTCTGGGAAGACCTGGGCGTTGCTGATCCATGGGTCTCCTCTCTTTTTCTCCCGAGCTGCGCCGATGGCACTGACTTCGGAGAAGTCTTTCAGGAAACATCTGTGCGAGAGCAAGTCTGGCACTGTATAATTTGTCACCTTTTTAATTTTTCAGTTTTAACTGTACCTGCTGGTCAGGTTGCAGAAGAGACTGTTACTGAAGGCGGAGATGACGCAGAAGAGGAGGAAAAGCCGCTGGCCAAGAGGCAGAAAGTGGAACAAAATGTAGATGCCTCGAAGGAAGACGAGGTAGATGCTCCTGCTCGATAGCTTCGATCATCATCATCTCCTGTGTGTTTCTCTGAGGATGTCGGGCTCCTGGTTTGTCAGAGCCATCCCAGAAGAGAAACGAGCTGCCCCCGGGGATGGCTCTGACCAACTCTGCTCGGAGGGTGTCCGTGCTCCCGCGTTAGTGAACGCACGAGGGCTGAGAGCAGCGATGCTCAGTCGTGTGTGGGTCGGGGGAAAAGAGCCGGGGAAATCACGTGTTGCTGTTCTGCCTGAAGCTCAGGGTTTTCAGAGGAATGGTGGTGGTTTACTGGGATTATAGCACATTTCACAGAGAAGCACAGTGGGCAGGCTGGGCGTGAGGCAAGTCATGGCTCCACGCCGCAGCAGGAACGCCTCCATCACCCTCTGTTGGGAGGAAGAGGGGTTTTTCTCCCTCACCCTTCAGCTTTTCAGCCCTAATTCCTCCTTGGAATTTCTCTTGGGTCATGGCTACCCCTGCTTCCAACCTTTGAGGTTCGGGTCAGGTCTCCCACAGTGGGCTCTCTCTGCTTTTGTCTCCCGCAGGACGGCGTGGCAAGGGAAGTGCTCCAGCAGCAGTTGCGAGAGGCAAACCGGAAGGCTCAGGAATATCGCAGCCAGCTCCTGAAGAAGGAGCAGGAGGCGGAGGAGTACCGGCTGCGCCTGGCGGCCATGGTGAGGCCGCAGCCCAAGGGGGACGAGGTGACGCTGCTTGGAGGGGTCCCCAAGGCCCACCCACTTGTGGTGACCTCGGAAGACATCAAGGAATCGGTGCTGGCCATGCTGGAAACGGAGCAGCCCATGGATATCGCTGTGGAAACTGTTACCTCCTAACCCCTGGTGATTGACTGGGGGTTTGAAAAGGAAAATAACCTATTTTTTTTTCTTCTCTTCTTTTTTATTTTTTTTTTAAATTTTTCTATTAAATAAGGTGCTATTGGCAAGTGGTGCTGAGAGCAGGGGCCTGGTACCAAAGCCACCCCGTCACCAGGGGTAGAAGCTTCTCCAGCCACTTAACTCTGCATCCACGCCTGCCCAAAGGTGCTTTTAAAAGCTTGACCTCGAGAGATCGGGAGCTTTTTAACAAAATATTAGTCAGCAAGTGACCCGGGGGCTTATTTGGTGACATCGGTACCTGCCGTGCTGGGGAGGGGAAGAGAAATCCTGCCGGGGGAGACGGGCTTCCTGCAGCAACCCAAGGCCTTCGCTCCCCTCTGTGGGGCCGAGCGACCGGATCCCCACCGCCAGAAAGAGTCACCTCTTGGGGGATTTTCCCCTGTCACCCAGAAAGTGAATTACCAAATTACTCTTTTTCTTCCAAAACCATGATTTTTACAATTTATTTTTGTTTTTTCAATTGAGGCAACCTTTGATGCCAGAGCAAAAGCCGGGCTGGGTGTCTGAGCCGGAGCATTTCACGCTTCTCAGGGAATACCACACTCTCTGGGGGGAAGGAGCCCTTCGTTGGAAAGGGATCCCAAAGGGATGGCCAACATTTCCTCCTCAATTTTACGATATTTAGTCAAAACCTTTGATTTGCCACTTCTCTGAACGGCAGCGTCAAGGGGTTAGATACGCAGAGCTCTACATACGGCGGGCGCTGCGACACAGCCCGGAGGTACAGCTGGCACTTTTCTTCTTGACTTCAACAGGTTTTATTTTTAAAGATGCTAAATCCTTTTTTTTTTTTTTTTTTTTCTTTTAATTTAACAGGCAGCTGATCTCGTTACTGAATTTTTCAGGCTTTTCTCACTCTTTGCTGCCCTGCTGAGCGCGGGGCTGCGTTCCCTGCAGCCCATCGAGGGCCTTAGGGCAGCAGGGGGGGGTGGTTGGAAGCACCCTGAGAGATGGCACAGGGCTCTGTAGGGAAAGATTATCTGGTGAATGTTTAAAAAACAAACAAAAAAACCCCTACAGAACAAAAACCAAACCCATAAAAACCCTTGAAGTTTAGAAAAATCCCATCAGCAGCTCTGGGGCTGGCCTGCTCTCTGGGAATGTCTCACAGGATAAAAATCCAGTGTTTCTGGCCCTGAATCTACTGGTTTGAAGGGTTTTTGGGGTTTTTTTTGTCCTAGTTTTGTAACCATTGGCAGCATTTAAGGCAATAATTCGATGTCCTGGTCCCTACGTTGCATTTTCCCCTGTTTTCCCGAGCGTGTCCGGATGATAACGGCCTTCTCTTGGCTGGGGCGTTGCCTTTAGCGTTTCTCTGCCGATGGATCGGCCCCAGCGGGGACTGACCAGTCCGGGGAGGGACAGACATACCCTCATGGCTCTGGAGGAATTTCTCACCCCAAGAGGAAACCGCTTTTTGTCCTAAAACCAGCCAGTTCCTGGTGCAGGTGGGACGTGCCCTGAGGTTGGTGTGACTCTGGAGAGGCTTCCTGAGACTTGCTGGTGGTTTGTGAATCCAAGTGCCATTATTTATAACCAATGTCGCTGTATTTATAAATAAGACTATTTTTAATCTCTTTTTTTTTTTTAATCTCCAAAAGATGTATTGGAGAAGGCTTTAATAATTATTTTTTATGAATGACTGTTTGGAAAGACTCTGCCTCTGGTCACTGCTGACTCTGGTGTTTCCTGGCTGGTATTTTCTCACCCAGGACAGCGCCAGTTTGGGTCTGTTTGAGCTAAAAATCTGTGCCAGGGGTGGTGTTTAAGTGACTCCGGGCAGATTGGAACACCCGGAAGCGTTAAAACGCCTGTGAAAGGACACTGTTGACTTTGGCTTTTTAGGTTTTTTGCCTGAAATTTGCACTTATTGTTTGTAAATGGGAAGAGAGGGGCAGCTGCCGGGTACAAAAAACCGCTGTGTTGTGGCTTCCGCCACGGCGATTCTCGCATCTCCCCATCCTGCCCCTGAAAAAAGGGTGGCTTTTGCCAAAAACTCCCTTCAGCCGGGAAACAAACTTCCCCTTCAGAGGAGGGGACAAAAAAAAATATATATATCAAAACCAACCAATACCAAAAGGTAAAAAACAAAAAACCAAGCCCAAAAAAACCCAAACCCCAACCAATCGGTGTGGCTGAGGGTGTCGGGGTTTGGGCTGTGGAGCTGGAGCAAAGAAAGGTGACAGTGTCCTCGGTGCTGCGCCCCAGGGAGGGTGGTGGGAGGGTCCGGGGGGGTGTGTCACACAGCAATTTTATTTTGAGAAATAGGGGATTTGAACAAAGACAGGGAGAATTTGATCATTCCATCTTCCCCCACCCACCCAGGGTTCAGAAGGAATTCCACCCCCGGCTGCCTTCCCTGCCCTGGCCTTGGATGGAGCCTTCTGAAGCCCAGAGCAGCGGTTGCTGGGGGGGGTTGCGTGGTCAGTAAATTGCCTCCCTGGGGAATTTGGGCAGGATTCTGCCGCCTCAGGGCTTTTCCAACCCACGCCTTCCCCGGGAGGACAGAGTTTGGGCAGAAAAAGGCCCTTCTTGGCTCTTTGGCTGCTCTTAACCAGTTAAAGTCTCCCAGCGGTGGGAGAATCCCGGCTCCCTCCCCGGGAATATCCCAGTTTGGTTCCCGGGAACACCGAGGCAGGTGGGAGCTGGGGTCCCTGGGATATTGGAGAAAACCCATTTTGGGTTTGATGAGACCCCCGTTTCCCTCGTCCCACCGTAACCGCCTCCAACCGGTTTCCCGTTACCCCAAATGGGAAGCGGGGCCTTGGGCACTGGGGGGGAGCGGAGGTCAGGGGGACCCCAACAACAGCGTGGGGGGGGGATGTCACTCCCCACCCTGCCCCCCAGGAGCTGAGCTGAGCCCCTGGGGCCTTCCCCCCCTCCCAGCCCCTCACCCGTGGAGCAGCTTTTGGTGCCCAATCTGATTATTTCCATAATCATCAGCTTGTTTTCCCCGTGCCAGCCGCTGCACCGGGTATTTATCACAGTGAAAATTGCCACTTGTCACAGTGGCAGGTCCCTTGGGGACCCTGTTAGCACTGGGCTAAGGGTCACACACACACACCCCCTCCCCACTGGGGGTAAACGGTTGGAAATGGGGAAATTTTGACATTTATACCTACTTTTGTGCTGTTCCTTAATGAAATACCATGAGCTCAGTCACCAGCTTTCCCTCACCCCCGGTGTCACCCCTAAGCCACCCCATTGCCAACCTCCTTGTGTCCTCTGGTGTCTCAGGTGCCACCTTCCTGCGGCGACACCCTGTCCCCAAGCTGGCTTGAGGGTCTGGTGGCACCTTCCCCCCTGCTTGTCCCCTCCACCTCACCCCAGACAGAGCCAGGCGGGCACCGGCGCGGGGGCAACCATGTCTTTAATTGCCATAAGCCCTGGTCCTACACAGTAGGACAAGCTCTGGTGCCGGTAGCCACCACGTCCCATGTCATTCCTGGTGGCCCCAGGGGGATGGTGGCTCCCAACGAGCCCCAAGCAACAAATAAATTAGAAAGGAATAAAAAAAAAAAAGCCCTTGAAAATGGGGACACGGGGACCTCGTCACCCCCGGCTGGGGGACAAGGTGGCTCAGGGACAGAGGGGACCCTCATCACCTGAGGGAGGGAGATGGGGACATGGGGGCCCTTGTCACCCTAAACTGGGACACAGGGACCATTGTCACCCCAGTGGGAGCCAGCCTGGGGACCCTCATCACCCTGGTGGGGACCAGCTTGGGGACAAGGGGACCCTCGTCACCCCTGGTAGGAGGCCACCATGGGGACACTGGTCACCCTGGTGGGGGCCATCCTGGGGGGATCCTGCCATCCAGGGCAGGGGATGGCTTGCACCCCCACCCCCCCAGACCTGCAGGGTGTCCCATGGGATCAGGGACGTCCCGATGTCCCCAGTGAGGGGTGGGGGGGTGATGGCTCAGGGCCGCCCAGGGGCTGCCTGCACCAGGAGGGGCTTGGGCAGCACCGGGGGCTTCATGGAGAGGGAGCGCTCCAGGGTGCCGGGGCGGGGGCCCCAGGGTGGCCCCCCCGGGGCACCCAGCGAGTACATGCGGGTGAGCCCCCGGGCCGGGCCAGGGGGTCTGGCTGCCGGCCCCCCCAGTGAGTGTCTCTGTGCCAGGGGCCGCCGGGGTGGGGGGGGGCTGNCACCCTGGGGTGCTGAGGTGGGGGGCCTGGCCACGCTGGGGCTCCGCTGGCCGCTCCCGGGGAGTCTTGGTGGGTGGCTGCGGGGTGGCCTCGGGGGTGGGCAGCTCGGGGGGGTCCCACAGACCCCCGGCCCCTCCCTGGGGCGGCAGCGGGGGGTAGAGGCGAGGAACGGGTGGCTGAGACGGGGGCCGCGGGGCGGCAGGAGGCTCTGGGGGTCCCTTGGGGACAGCAGGGTGACGGCAACCCATGGCCAGTAGCCCAGCGGCCAGTGCCCCCAGGATGAAGGCGCCCAGGACGCAGCCCACCAGCACCGGCACCGGCACCGTCGCTGCGGTCCCCGGCCCAGCCTGGCGCACCCCTGTGGGAGCAGCCATCAGATCCACATGAGGGTGGGGGGTCCCGACCCCCCCGGGGTCCCTCTCCCCACCCTAGGGGTGCTCCTGGTCCCTGGGGTCCCCCCCACCCCTGGGGGTCCTCAGGGTGCTCCCACCTCTGGGGTTTCTCCTGGTCCCTCGGGGTCTCCCCACCCCTGGGGTCCCTCCCAGTGCATGGGGGTCCCCTCTCTCACTCCTGGGGTCCCTCTCCTGTCCCTGGGGTCCACCCACCCCGGGTCCTTCTCCTGTCCCCAGGGACTCTTGTGGTCCCAGGGGTTGCCCCCACCCCTGTCCCCAAGGTCCCTCTTCCACCCCTGGGGTCCCTCCTGCTCCCTGTCCCATCCTTGGGGTCCCTCTCTTTTATCCCTGGGATTCCCTCAGCCCTGAGGTCCCTCTCCCACCCCAGGGGTCCCTCCCATGTCCCTCCCTGGTCCCCAGGGTCCCTCCCAGTGCCGGGGGCGGGGACAGACAGGATGTCACTTACCGTGGGCCAAGTCCCTGTCCCCATCACTGTCCCCGGCAGCTGATGCATCTGTGAGAGCAGAGCGGGATCAGGCCAGGCCACCCATGTCCCCTGGGGCCACCTGTGTGTCTCCCCCCCCAGGTGTCCTCCACATGCTCTGGTGTCATCTACATGTCCCAGGGCCAGCAGTGTCACCCAGGGGCCACCTGCATCCCCATCGGTGACTTCATGTCACCAAAGTTCCAATGGTGACCTGCTATGTCCCTAAATATTCCCAACGACCCCCAGTGTCCCCCATGTCCCCGCTTCACCTTGGCAGGTCCCAGTGATCCCAGGGGATCCCTCCATGTCCTGCTCGAAGCCGCTCCTGGGACACACAGTGGGGGACATCACCCACTGTCCCCAGTGTCCCCACCCCGTGAGGAAGGGACCTGGGAGATCGGGGAGGGGGGAACACACAGCCCCCAGGGAGGGGGGGGACACTTACGGGAGGTCCTCGGAGAAGGGGACACAGCCCCCGGGGGGCAGCCAGACACAGTAGGGGTCCCGGGCAGCCAGGCAGCTCCTGGGGGGGGGGAGAGAGGGGGCAGGTGAGGGAGCTGCCCTCGCACACCCTCGTGCCCTCGCACACCCTCGTGCCCTCACACGTCTCCATGCTGCTGCATGCCCCCCCGCACACCCCGTGCCTGTGTGTGCCCCTGTGCCCTTGCACACTCCCCTGCCTGAGCACCCTCCTGTGCTCTTGCACGCGACTCCCATGTCCTTGCACACTCCCATGCCCTTGCACGCCCTTGTGCCTTTGCACACTCCTGTGTCCTTGCACACTCCCACACCTGTACGCCCTCCCATGCCCTTGCACATCCCTTCTGCCCTTGCACCCTCCCCTAC
>VXBJ01004318.1:32855-52659 GCA_013400055.1 Nycticryphes semicollaris | reverse complement strand
CCTGGGCTGGTGGGAGGTGTCCCTGCCCAGGGCAGGGGGTGGCACTGGATGGTCTTTAAGGTCCCTCCCAACTCTAACCATTCTATGGTTTCTGTGGGGACAGAGACTGGGAGGTGTCCCCGGAGGCTCCAACGCCCTACGTGTCCTCCAGGTAGTGTTTGGTGGGTCTGAGGTTTGGGCTCACGACCGGCTTCTGTGCGTGCAGAAGTGCTCTTAGCGACGGTGCCACCACCTGCAGGCAGAGTCCAGGTGAGGAGGGGGAATAGTCCCATTTTTGAGCATAAAGAGGAGGTGTTTGGGTCAAATCCTGCTGCCTCTCTTGCCCTGGGTGCCCGTTTGGCCGATCTGCAGCAGCGGGGCCGGGGAGGGAGGGCAGAGCATGTCGGTGTGGTGTGTCCTGGCACTGCGCTCGCTCAGCCCCTGCAGAGTCCAGCTTGATGATGTGTTTGGGTGTGCTAACGTTTTCACTTTTTATTTTCGTCTAAAACACGAGGCACAGCTCGATTCTGTCTGAGCAGCTCTTGTTTAAAAATAGAGCAAAAGTGGGGATTTGTCCCGGCTGTACCAAATTAACGTGCTTGTTTGCTGGAAGGGTGAGGATCTGACCCAAGTGCTGTGTTACGTGCTGTCTCCAGGGAATTATTAGGCTGCACCATTTGACCAGGTGCCATCACCACCAGTTTTTAATGTGGGGTTTGGTTTTTTTTTTTAATCTTAGCGTTTATTTCACGGTTGGTGAGAGTTACACTGTCTGTTCCTGGCTGAAAATAATCCTGGCTGGATTGAGCCCAGGCTGGCTGGAGGCAGCTATTTGCTTAGATCGATTCAGCTTCCAGTAAACAGCTCAGAGGAACGCTCTGAAATCGCCTGTAGGGATGGCTCCCAGAATTGTGACAGGAAAAAAACCAACCAACCAAACAAAAGAAAAAAAAAACCCCAAAAAAAGAGGAAATGTACTTTTTGGGACGTGGTGAATTCATCTTTTGGACAGGACAGTCTAAGCCTGATGTCTTCCCTTTGGCCAGAACTCACTGCTCTAGCTCTCTCGAGCTGTTTCTTTTTCAGTCATCAGTCTGGCTCAGAGTTCCAGCTGAGGAGTTTGTGTTTTAAAGAGGCGCTGAAATAGATGCAGGAATAGCGGCTTTTTGGGGAGATAAGTTCTTTTTGTTACATTTTATGCCATTGAACTTGACACCTTCGCTTCTCCCAGCAGAGTGTGCGTGGGCCGAGATAAAACTGGCCGTAGAAAGAGGTGGAGGCAACTGAAACGTTTTCATATGGAAAGCCCTGGGTTTTGTTCTCTGGTCTTGGCTGGTGACGCTTTTGGTAACGGGGGGAGCTGGTTTTTTTTTGCAGGAGGACCCACGATAGACCCGTTGGTGGCTTCAGCTCTGCCTCAGCACCGAGCAAAACCTCATCAGCCACATCTTCATCCTCACACTCGGGGGTGAATAAGCCTTTTTTTATCATGGTCGAACAGGAATCATCTATTTCCCAACCGGCAGCGAAACTTGTTTGAAAACTGGAGGGAGGGGGGAAGCTTCCTGCCGTGGAAACTGGGTGTGCTGGGAGCGGGGCGATGCCGCGGCCACCCCAGGGCTCTCGCCGCAGCCTGTGGCTTTCCCGTGGTGACTCACTCCTTCTGGTAACCGGCTGGTGGGGAGGATCGTCCCCGTCCCTTCCCAAATCACTACACAAAAGGGTGAGAGGAGGCTCGGCAGTCTTGGGGCAGTGGGAAAGATGGCAGGCACCAGCAGAGGGTCAGGGTGGACCTGCTGGAAAGCACTTCTGAGAAGGACCTGGGGTCCTGGTAGACAGTAACGTAGGGAAGAGTGTGGCCAGTGGGTCCAGGGAGGTCGTTCTGCCCCTCTGCTGGGCACTGGTGAGGCCCCAACTGGGATCCTGTGCCCAGTGCTGGGCTCCCCAGTTCAAGAGAGACAGGGAACTACTGGAGAGAGCCCAGCGCAGGGCAACAAAGCTGAGGGAGGAACTGGAGCATCTCCCTGGTGAGGAAAGGCTGAGAGAGCTGGGACTCTTGAGCCTGGAGAAGAGAAGGCTGAGGGGAGACCTTCTTCATGCTCCCAAGGATCTGAAGGGTGGGTTGAAGGAGGATGGAGCCAGACTCTTCCCAGTGGCTCCCAGTGACAGGACGAGGGGCAACGGGCACAAGCTGGGAGAGGGGAAGTTCCATCTCCACCTGAGGAGGAACTTGTTTGGGGTGAGGGTGGCAGAGCCCTGGCAGAGGCTGCCCAGGGAGGGTGTGGAGTCCCCTTCTCTGGAGACCTTCAAGCCCCGGGTGGATGCAGCCCTGAGGGATGTGCTCTGGGTGATCCTGCTTTAGCCGGGGAGTTGGGCTGGGTGAGCTCCAGAGCTCCCTCCTCACCCTCACAAGTCCCCCATTCTGTGAATAGGAGACAGTGAAGCCAGGGCTCTGGTCTGTGCTGAGATGCTCCACATCTTCCCCAAAATCAGGGTGACAGCTCTTAAGATAAGATGTCCCGTGGTATCACCAGGGACAAACCAGATGCGCCTCGGGGTGTCAGCTCTTCCGACCGAGGCTCTTCCCATATTCTCACTTTTTATGTTCGTCGCGTGTGATCAAAGCAGCGCAGAGAAAGGACGTGCTGCCGGCTCCTCTGGTGAGAGAGCTTTAGTTAAATCCTACTGGAATAGGGTTTTGCAGGGCTGATTAAATATTAACACAGCGAATCTCCAAGGTGATGAGGCTGGTGGTGCTGCTTGGGGATTGCTTAAATCATCGGCCTTTTAGAGGCTTCAATTTACATAATTACAGCTACGTGCTTAAAAAAAGGTTTAATTGCTGTTGAAGGGGTGTTATATTGTGATGCTGGGGATGTTTCCTCCTCCCTGGGTCCTGATGGATCTTGGCAAGTTCAAAAGCCTTGTGGCAAGTGATGGAGCTGACCTTTGTGGGTTTCTTCTTAACGCACGAAGTCCCAGAAGCTTCTTTCCAGCCGGAGATGATCCGGAACTGGGGTCTGTGGTGAGGGGAAGAAGGAAGGGATGTGAGAGGTGGAATGGGGCAGCTGGCTCCAAAGGGCCCTGAGAGCCCTGGGAGGAGGAGGAGGAAGAGAAGGAGGAAAAGGAAAAGAGCGAGCTGTGAGAAACTTCAGACTCAAAAATTAGAGCTTGTTGGGACAAACTTAATGTCTTTAAAGGGGGGTGGTTGGTGGCAGTCGCTCTGTGCTCGCTTTGTTTAGCGCAAAACGTTTGTCACAGATGATTTCTTTGTTTTTTCCCCTCCTTCTTGTTGGCTCAGTGAACATTTATTGAAAGGAGAACTTTGATCGTTCGATAAGGGGGGGTGAGGAGGCTGCAGGATTCTGCTGTTGGGTACCGCCGTTCCCTTGGGCTGAGCCGCAGTTTCCCTGGAGCTGTAGCTCTGGCTGAAATCCCAGCGGGAGGCGTCGCAGCGGCTCTAAGGGGAGAGCAGAAGGGGCTCCTGTGAGCCAGCGGTGGGTGGACCCAGAGGATTTATGCAGTGACACCAAGTCTGGTGAAACAGTTAGTGGAGGGCCAGAGGAAGCGGCCCCTCCGCTTGCCCTGAGGAGAGACTGGGGGGGCCTTGCTTTATAAGGCTGCGGTCGTGGCTCCCACCTGAAAAGACAAAACCCAGTTGCCATGTCTGAGGCAGAAAGTAAAACAAAATGAAAGAGCTTGGCTGGAGGCAGAAAGTACATCCCTGTTTCATGCATCTGCCTGGTGGGGTGGGGGCAAGCATCCCTGTCCTGGGAGCTCCCGGCCTCCCCCAGCACTGGTCTCGATGTCACAGAGGGATGGACTCATCTCGCTGCCTTTTGGTTTTTTTCATTATTGCATCCAAAAAAAAAAAAACAACAAACCAAACCAAACCCCACCCCCAGAAGGACTCCAGGCCTCAGAGATAAAAGTTAGTACATGGCCTCACAGTCGTTGTGAAAGTCCCTGTGCTTGGTTTGAAGCAGAAAGGTTGATGTTCTGGGCCTTTCAATAAAAGATCCTGGAAACAATTTTGAGATAAAGCATGTTCAGCGGATCTACTGAAACACTGCAGAGCACTTGGCCCCCCCTAGTTCTAATTAATAGACAGCAATAATCCTGCAGAGCCGTGTGACTCCACCAAAGGCAGGGACGTTGCTGCTGCTGCCACCCCTGAGGGTGGCCTGGTGCGGGCAGAGGGGTGCCAGGAGTGGGCAGAGCAGCCCCCAGCCCGTACAGAGCTGAGCTTGGCTGGTGAGTGATGAGCAGAATAAGCAGAATCACATTTCCTTGTGGCTCGATGAAAACTCTCTTTGCTGTAAGAGGAGAAGCTGGGAAGAAATCAGCCGTGAGTCAGTGCTTTTTTCAGATGCCTATAAAAGGTTGGGACCAAGGCAGGGTTTTCATCAGGCTTTTTTTTTGTTTAATTTTTCTTACTTTCGTGATGCCTGATAACGATTAACCCTTCCTGAGAGTGGCTTTTTTCTTTCGACAGGTTCATCTACTTTCAAAAAATCACTCACCCCCGAGGTAAGTTTCTGACCGACAGGTTGGTTTGTTCCCTGGCTGAGAGAACTCCCAGTTCCAGACTTGAGTGAGACTGGAAAAACAGCGGAGGAGTTAAGGGTAAAGCAGGCAGGGGGAGGTACAGTAATTTTTAGATACTCACTTGGGAAATCAGGGCATCTCTCCTTACAAAGAGAATCTCCACTTAAAAACCCACCTTGTCCTAAAACCGAACGATTCTTGTGCTGCCAAAACACCACGTAGATGTTGTGCCACGAGGGAGGGAGACGTCCAGCTCGTTTTGACTGAGAAACACCATTTAACAACCACGTGTGTCGGAAGGCGATGACTCAAGTGAGCTTTTGTGGCGTGAATCACAGCAGCGTTTGCCACCTTCCCAAAACGTTTCCTCCCAAGCCTTGGCTTTCCTGGCAGTGAGCCTGGTGACCTGGGCCTTCAGCGCTTCACTGGGTCTTTAAGAAAAGCAAAATTGTGCCCTGTGGTTCTGGGCAGCCCTAAGTTGGGTTTTACACCCTCGATTCTTACCATTTTTTGCTCCACCCCTAGATGCCGGGTTCTTCTGGGCAGCCAGGCTCACAGACAATAAAGAAAGGGCACAGAGGTGTGGACTCCACGGGCGAAACTACCTACAAAAAGGTAAGTTGCCTCTTGCACAACTCATTTGGCTGTTACTCTCCTCTTGGCCGTGCAAGCTGGGCCCAGAGCAGTGTCCCGGTGGGTAACGTCTGTGACAGCAGCTGAAGATCTCAAAGGAAAGGAACCAAAGGGCTGAATGTTCTGTAGCCTTCTAAATATGGGATTATTTTTAAACTTTGCCCATTAGCAACACTTCCTAGGCCTTTTCTGGCTCATTGGGTGCTTTCCGTGCTCTCTGGGTGCAATAGTTTCTCTAGATCTTGTGGCCCTTACGGGAATTTGCTTTACAAAGGGGTCATTGTTTGAAGAGTCTGTAAATGTGGGTATTTTGTGGGTGCTGTTTCCAGTTTGTTGGACTTAGTCAGGATGGGCTGGTGTTCTCTGAGTGAGATTGACTTCTAGGATGTAGATTAAATGGGTAATGGTTGGAAAGGGGCTTGGGCTCCTCACCGCTTCTGGTCTGAAACCTCCGACTCAGGCGTAGCTCCCTCTGCCTTCCCACATCAGAATGGGTTCAAACGGTGCTTCCACAGAAGCTGGCTTTTGTTAAACTGCCCTTTCAGAAACAATTCCTGTCTCCAGGACTGGCATCTGCCTTCCAGTTTCTCAGCAAATTCAGAGATAGGAGGTCAGACAGCAGTAATGGGAGAGAAAAGTAGAAGCCGGTGGGAAATGCCTGAAATGTCCCAGAAAGCTGGTGGGACACTGCATGGAATTTATCTGGGAATGAGACCCATGGGTGGGCTGTTTTCCATCCCTGCCTTTTCCAGGGGTGGTAAGTTGAGGGTTTTTTTTTGTATTCTTTGCCCTATAAAGGCAGTTGTAAACAGGCAGTCAGCTGCTCAGCTGCTCCTGCTGGCTAATAGAAGAGGGGAAAACCCACCCCATCCTTGTTCCTTGGCAACTTGGCCCCCTGGCTCTGTGCTCACAAACAAGGCAGCGACGCTGCGCCGCGTGGGTTCGTTCTGTTTCCCATCAGTGAGACTGTCCTGGGAGTTTAAGCAGGGCAAGGTGAGCCGAGCTGAGATCTATTTTCAGCAGCTTTAGCCTTTAGAGGGTGAGGAGGGAAGGTGGAGTCAAGTTCTTCCTCCTTCCCCGAGGTAAATGTCAGATGCACACGTGGCTGCGGTCGGAAAGGCCGTTGTCTTACAAGGAGCTGGAGTTACTACCAGGTTTTGTTGCTCTCCTCAGGGAGCCACGAGCAGTTCCCTTGCAGCTCCAGTAACAGAAAAGCAATTAAGTGGGAGAAACGTTCCCCTGTGTTTTACAAAGCTCCATGGACTTTGTGTGTCTGGGGAAAGGACTTGAAATCTTTGTCCCCCAGATACCGCGGTGGCCTCTGTTGCCAAACGCTTTGATCCACGGGGATTTCTTGCACGTGGCAGGGCCCTGGGCTTTGTTAGGCTTAATGAAACACAGGCAAGTGAGTTGGGTCCTGAGCCCTGGATCTTGTTCTGGGTCCAGTTGCTTTATTCATGAGCCAAGTGAGATGTCCATGAGCTGCAGCACACAAATCCAAGTGGCACCTGCTCTGCAGCCTCAGCCTTTCCAGCAGAGTCCAGGGCTCCGTGCTCTGGGAGCAGATCTCATTTGGGCTCTTCTGGGAAAGAGCCCGTGGGAGGGACCAGGCTTGAAGCACATCCCAGTGGTCTGAGATGAGATCATGTGCTTCGTGGAAAGAAGAGGGCTCTTGATGTGAGTAGCTGTTAGAAGAACACAGCCCTACATTGTTGTGGGGCGGTTTGTGCAGAGGATGCAGGAGGGGGATTTGTGTCTTTGCTCCTTATTTAAAGACACCGGTGAGCTCTGTAGTGTTTGAGAGACATGGCCCAGCGAGGGAGGCAGATGGAGGGATGTGGTAGCACCACACAGAAGCGTGTCTTGTGTGCTGGCCCTGCCTGCCTTGGTCCTGCAGAAGACCCAAGTCTGTGCCCAGGCTGGGCAAAGCTTCAAGCCTTATAGTTCCAAGACCCAGCAGACCAAGGTGTCAAAAGGTGTGTTTATTTCTAGGGGCATCTGTCCCTGGAGGTCTCCCTCCTCCAACTGCAAGGTGTAGAGATGTGTGTGGAAGGATGAAATGAAATTCAGTCCTTTTAAGGACCAGCTGGATGTTGGTTCCTGTTAAGCTCTTTACTGCTCAGCCACCTGGAGTGCAAATACTGAGTAGGATGCCCTCAGGGGTGAAGGGGTCCTCTCAGCATGGACAAAGTGATCTAAGTCTGTAAGAAAGAAGTGACAGAAGCTGGAACCAGTGTGTGTAAGATACCTCAGCTAACAGTGCTGTTTTAAACTGGGGGCTCTCTCTTCTTTAACTCCTTTCACTCCTATTTCCACTCTGCTGCTCCACATTGTCTGACTCTGTTTTCTCTGCCTCCAGACAACATCATCTGCCTTGAAAGGTGCCATTCAGCTGGGCATCACGCACACAGTTGGAAGCTTGAGCACCAAACCCGAAAGAGATGTTCTCATGCAAGATTTCTACGTAGTAGAAAGCATTTTCTTCCCAAGGTTGGTGCTGGCTTGCTCCTCTCTCCGGTGTTTTGAGGTTGGGAAGCAGCAGTAGTCCCCAGTGCGGGCTTGCTGCTGTGTGCACCCACGTGTGTCCCTTTTGGGTGGGTGATTTCTAGCCCTCAGTGTGTTAGAAGCAGCCAGTTGGGGTGGTTTGCTTTTAGGGCAGTTTCTTCAGCAATGTTTGAAGAACCAATACTTGTCTGTGTATGCTTCTCTCCTTGACCAGCGAAGGGAGTAACCTCACCCCAGCTCATCACTACAACGACTTTCGGTTCAAAACCTACGCTCCAGTGGCCTTTCGCTATTTCCGGGAGCTGTTTGGGATCCGACCCGACGATTATCTGGTGAGTTGGTGGTTGGACCAGGCCCCTGTTTGGTGGGTGCTCTGTGTGATGGATGTTTGTCTTCTTCCCCCTCTCGGGGTGCCATGAGGCCCCTGGCAAGCCCTGGAAGCGCCACAGTGGATGCTGCTGTGGCCCTGGGCTTTGCCTCTGTGAATGTTTGAAAAGAAGAGCCTTTGTGATGAAGTTTCCTGTGGATGTCTCTCACCTCTGTGTTTCTCACCTTGTCCTCAGTACTCGCTCTGCAGTGAGCCACTCATTGAACTTTCAAACTCCGGGGCCAGCGGGTCCCTCTTCTACGTATCCAGCGACGACGAGTTTATCATCAAAACGGTTCAGCACAAAGAGGCCGAGTTCTTACAGAAGCTGCTGCCTGGCTACTACATGGTGAGTGGCTCAAGCCAGGATTCTCTGCAAGGCAGGGAAGGGTCCTCCAAACGTACCATTGGACAGAAACTGCTGGTAGATTTGGAGGGGGTGGGGGGGCTGATCTGTGCCCCGGCTGATCCGCAGCGTCTCTCCCAACTGTCTGGTGACAAGGACAGTCACACACTAACCCCAGCTGCCAGAATGTCACGAGCCTGGCGTGCAGCACAGGGCTCTCAGGTTCCACACTGTGACCCAGACCCTTTTGGAAGGTGGCAGGCTGCTTTGTCACTGTTCATTGCTTCCACGCTGGCTTTTTGTCTTGGGAAGCTGTGCGTGTGGTTTCTCTTCCCTGGACTATGTTGGTTCTGTCTGCAAAGAGAAAGAGTTGAAGAACTTTGATTTTAAGTTTCTAGCAGGGGCTTTGAGAGTAAAGGCATATTAATTTTGTGAAAGTGGCTGTAGCACAAAAAGGCTTTATGGGTTCTGAAGCAAAAGTGGGTCCCACCATGACTAGGTTGTGTGTGGGATCTCACTGCTCCTGTTTGTGTCCAGCCTGGCCTGTGAAAATCTTGCTTATGAGATAGCGCTGCCATATAGAAGAGCCTCAGGACTTTTGATGTTGGTGGGGTCAACAGCTGAGTTCCTTAAACTGCTTCTGAACCCACAAATGTTTATGCTGCGGTTGTACCCCAAACCACATCATTTTTCTTCAAAATTCTGGTTAGTGCCTTCTGCAGCCCCGGGAGTTTAGATCCATCTCTGCCCTGATGCATTGAGCCTGACCCAAGTGCCCCGTGTAAAAAGCTGAAGCACAAGATCTTCCTTTGCTCCGAGGTCTCCCTGGCTTAGCTTCTGTGTGACTGAGCAGCCAACTCCTTCCTTCCTCCTACAATCTTCTCTGACCTGTACAGCTTTGCAGAGAGGTTATTAACAGCCGTAGACGTCACCCATCTGCTCCCTGAGCTCACCTGCCCTTGTCTCGTAGCCTCTTTGGCAAAGGCTGAGTCCTTGCCAGCTGCCTTTCAATAGAGAAGCACAAAAAGGAGCAAGTAACTCCTCTAACAGGCCCGAGAGTAACAGGAATGGGTTTTGAAGGTATTTCTTTGGCGTTTCAGAACTTGAACCAGAACCCAAGGACGCTGCTGCCAAAGTTTTACGGCTTGTACTGTGTCCAGGCCGGAGGCAAAAACATTCGCATCGTTGTGATGAACAACCTGCTGCCGCGCTCCGTCAAAATGCACCTGAAGTACGACCTGAAGGGCTCCACCTACAAACGCCGAGCGTCCCAGAAGGAGCGGGAGAAGGTCTTCCCAACCTACAAGGACTTGGATTTTATGCAGGACATCCCCGATGGCCTCTTCCTAGACTCTGACATGTATAATGCTCTGTGCAAAACGTTACAGAGAGACTGTTTGGTGAGTGGAAGGGTGAAGGGTGGTGTGGGGGGTTCTCTCCTTTCTTTCTGAGCCTTTCCCGTGGAAAGGAGGTGACAGTTGCCACCCTGGTGGCCTCTGTGCTGACTTAGTTAACCTGGTTTTTTAGCGGTGGACAAGAAGCAGGACCCAGAGCCCAGTTTCACTGAATATTTCCAACCTGAGTTAACCCCAGCTCTGCCTCTAGAGGTGGAGGAGCCCCCTCTGCCAAGGTTGATCTCTGGAGCAGGGCAGGATCTGGGCAGAGGGGTGGGATGATGGACTGAGTCTGGTCTCAAGTCAGGCAGCCGTGTCAAAGTCAGTGTTCTCCCCTGGCTTGGGTGGTCCCCTCCTGCACAGAAGCACCACCTCTGGCTTCCTTTGGCTGCCTTTGGCTGCTGCAGATGAGCAGAGCGTGCCTGAGCTGGGGATTAAAGCCATCCCCTTGATATGCTCAGGGCTGTGGGCAAAAAAAAAAGCTGAGTTTGCTTCTGCAAACTTCTGGTTTCACTGAGCCTGAGATAACGAGCGTGAGCCTTTTTTGTCAACTTCCTGCCCAGGTCCTGCAGAGCTTTAAAATCATGGATTACAGTTTGCTTGTTGCAATCCATAACATCGACCTGGCCCAGCGAGAGCACGCGATGGCAGATGGGACCTCCCAGACCGATACGCGGCGACCGGCTGCCCAGAAGGCCCTCTACTCCACAGCCATGGAATCCATCCAGGGAGAGGCCCGGCGAGGTGGCACCATAGAGACAGATGACCAGTAAGTCCGTGTCACTGCTCCCACTGAAATAGAGAGAGAGGGGTAAAACCCAAGTGTGGCTCATGGGGACTGAATTTAGATGCAGGCGCAGGATTGGTGTCAGGTGGAGCAGAGGGGTCTCGGTGTCAAATTCTGTGCTTTTATCTTTGATTTTTGCTTTCTCGGTGCCCAAGAGTTTTTCTCGCCTTCCAGGTGGGATTTGAGAGTTCTCTGCCTGCTGGTTGTTGGCAGCTTCAAGTAGTTCTTTCCATTCACCTCTAAGAGACAGAGCAAGTGCTTTGCTAGATCAGAGGAACAGCCCCTAAATTCCAGCTGCCTCCTGCGTGTTGGTATTTGTTAAACAGTTGGCGCGATGCTCAGCCCAAGCCGGGCTGGGGGAGAACACCCTGCCTCACCTCTGTGCCCTCTCCTCCCCTAGGATGGGGGGCATTCCCGCCCGCAACGCCAGGGGGGAGAGGCTGCTGCTCTACATCGGCATCATCGACGTGCTGCAGTCCTACAGGTAAGGGACATGCCATAACAGCTTCCTCTCACCTCAGGGAGAAGACGCTCCCCAGCATTGTCTGCCCCTGCTCGGTCGTCGAGATTGGCTTTCAAGAAATAGTGAAGACACAAACACACTGGTTTTGTTTATGTAGCACTTGCTATTTTCATGAAGCCAGGCATTTGGGGATCGATTTCTGGGTGGTGTTTACTGAATTTACTTGGTGTTCCCAGAATAGCTTTACTGTTGTGCAGCTGGGGTTGTGTGCTGTGGTGGTTGTACATGGGCACTGTGCAGGAAGTGGCAAAGGAAAAATAAGCGGTGGCTTAGAATGGCCATAACCATTTCTGCTGTGAAATGAAAGATAGCTGTAAGGTTTGCCTTTTCTTCTCTTTATATTAAAATGCACTACACTGAGGGTCACCTCTGTAACCTCTCTGTTAAACCTCATTGCAAGTTAACTGCCCTTGATTGTGATGCCTGTGAAACTCTCCCCTTGGGACACTGACCTGTGCAATCGTCCCCCGGGGTCTGAGAGAAGTGGGACAACGAAGAGAATCTAAAACCCAAGGAGTTTGGGATTTGTCAGCAGCTGGGCTCGGTACTGAGCCAGCACCGTACGATACGGACCAGGGACCTGCTCTGAAAACTGCTCTTAATCCTTTCCTCTGTCAGGTTTGTCAAGAAGCTGGAGCACTCGTGGAAGGCCCTCGTACACGACGGGGTAAGTACAAATATACCGATTCCTAAACGGCTTGGCAAGAAAAGCAGTGTCTTTTCAAAGTGTGGCACAGGCTCTCCCTGCTCCTTCTGGGTGTAGGATCCTGGATTTCTAAGGCACGTGTCTGTTTGCCCTCTTACATAAGTGTAGTTCTTTCTATGGACCCTCAGAAGCGTTGGTTTTGTTAATGCTGGTCGTCTGCTCGTTCGTTAACCAGCCTTGATTGCTTTGTACGTAAGGCCTGCTGCTTGTAGCTCATGGGCTTCTCTCAGCTGCTGGTGAGAGCGGCTCTGAGGATCCCTGGCTGTTCTAGTCCAACACAGCCTGTGCTTCCAGGCTAACGGGCCTGAGGGAAGCTCACGTTAACCGCCATCGCTTACTGATCGGGGTTCACCCGTTAATGTTTGTCCCTCGGGCTTCCAGGACACCGTATCCGTGCACAGACCCAGCTTCTACGCCGAAAGGTTCCAACAGTTCATGTGCAACACGGCGTTCAAGAAAATACCACGTGAGTACCTCTGTGCAGCCGGGCCCTCGGCAGCCACTGTGGTTTCTGGCTTCTGCCTCCTTAGCAGCCGTGGTTTGGGAAGGGGTTCAATAGTGTGCAAGAGCTTTAGGAATTCTCTTGTGCTGTGTCACCCCTTCCTTCCTCCGAGATTGTTCTTGCCACACAGATGTCGCTTTCTGGTTGTTCATGGCAAGTTCACAGTGAGGGCAGAGGAGGAACTCCCTCCTTGCCCACCTCACTGGCCGCCCCTGGAACCTCTGAAGAACAGATACAAGGTTCTGGTTGAGGAATCCCAGTCAAATGAGGAAGTGGATGATTTGGCCTGGAGAAGAGAAGGCTCTGGGAAACCTTGCAGTGGCCTTTCAGTTCCCAAAGGGGGGCTGACAGGAGAGATGGGGAGGGACCCTGTATCGGAGTGCGGTGATAGGATGAGGGTTAACAGTTGTACGCTGAAAGAGGGGAGATGTAGACTAGATATTAGGAAGAAGTTTTTCTTCACTGTGAGGGTGGTGAGACCCTGGCCCAGGTTGCCCTGAGAAGCTGTGGCTGCCCCATCCCTGGAGGGGTTCAAGGCCAGGTTGGAGGGGGCTTGGAGCCACCTGGGCTGGTGGGAGGTGTCCCTGCCCAGGGCAGGGGGGTTGGAACTTGATGATCTTTAAGGTCTCTTCCAACTTGAACTATTCTGTGACTCTAGGAGCTGTTTCATCCATCGGCTTGTTCCTTCAGGGCACAGCCCTCGCTGGAAAGTTGCTGCATCGGGTTTTAACCCTTTCTGAATGTGTTAAAAAACGCTTTCTGGTTTGTGGGGGGTTTTTTGTTTTGTTTTTAAGTAAAGCCATCCCCTTCTAAGAAGAGCCGGTCTGGCACAGCAGTTCCTCGGCGGAGCTGCCAAGGAGGAGTGCCTTCCCAGTCACACGTGTCGTGTGAGACAAAAGCACAAGTGACGACAGAGGTGGACGTAGAGAAAGGTTAGTGCTTAGAGAAGTTACTTTTATTCCAGCTTGCATTTGTCTAATCAAAACTTGCTGCCTCCTGAGCTGTGCAAGACACCCCCATGGTGGTTTGTGGTGTTGCCAGGGGAGCGCCTGTTTGCTGGGGTTGTGGGTGCAGGAAACCAAACGGGGCCAAACCTCGTGTTCAGCAAGTGGCCTTTGGCAACACCGTGAGAAAGGTTGGAGGCACAGTGAGTCCTTCAGACACGGGGCTGTTCCCAAGTGTTCTGTGGCAGCACATGCAGGGCAGGGTGTTAAACCTCGGGGTTTGGTAAAAGCCAGTCTTTACTCATATCGGGATAAGACCGGGCTGGGGACTTGTTTCTTCATGGGGAACTTTCAGCCTCGTCCAAGCATCCAGCCTGTGGTCCATGCTCCCCCTGGGAGGTGGGCTGAGATGTGAGTCCCATGGTCCTGGGCTCGTCCCAGGGGCTCGTCCCCGCAGGGTTAGTGCCAAGGGAAGAAAAGCTGGGCTTGGTGGTCTCATGGGGACTTGGACCTGGACCAGAGAACTGCCTGCAGGGCTGGTTCTTCAGTCCCTGGCTCTTCTGGGTGTCTTTGGTGGGATCCAGCACGGATACTGTGGGAGCTTGTGCCGCATGATCCCACTTGTGCTGGTGATGGAACCAGTCTGTGCTTCAACTCAGGTTCCCACCTTGGTCGCCCAGATCTCCTGCCCAGGACCCTGCCTGCAGACGAAGCCAACAGCGACTCCATCGTGACCACCCTCTCCACGTCTTCCCTGGGCAGTGGAGGCCTCAACTCGCCTGCAAACAGGTAGGGCTCTTGCCATTCTGGCGCATGGCAGACCCAGAGGCTCCCGGGAGTCGGGTCCATGAGCTGTGAGAGGACTTTGTGCCGCTTTATGGATGTTTTGGGGTTTGGCATGGCCTGCAGGAACTCATGTTTGAGTGGTCCGTGTGGTGTCGGTTCGAGCATGTGCAACGGGGGAGCATCGTGTCACCGTTCCTGCGTCCAGTTCTTTAACAGATGACCTGATCTTGCATCTCCTGCTTGGGCTGTGTGGGGGTCCTGGTGCCTTGTAGTCCCTTGTGTGTTGTGTGTTTAATGGCTTTGTTCTGGAGATGAGGTAATTGTGCTCATTGAAGTGAGTTGGTGAAAGTGTCGCTGTCAAAATGTACGTGGAGAGCATTGATGTGGTGACGGGTGATGCTGAAAATGACCTTCCTGCCCCCTCTTCTCTGAGGGTTGGGCTCTTGCGGGTCAGCACTGAGCTCCTGCAGCCCCTCGGCAGAGGGGGCTGCGGGGATGTGTGCAGGAGGGGTGAGAATGGGAAGCTGGATGCATGGATGGTCCCCAGGGGGGCTGGTGGCTGCCTCGGAATGTTTTGTTTCTTGCTGGAGTGGTGAGAGCAGCAGGGATGAGGAGGAGCTGTGGTCAGAGGACGATCCCTTTCAGAGTTGTTGTGAGGTGTTCCCTTCTCTTTCCTGCAAGTAATCACCAACCACCTTCCCCGTTCCCGACCCAGTGCCTGCTCTCTCCTGAGCTGCAGGAAAACAGGACACAATTGTAATTAACGCCTCTTACTCCCTCTGTAAAAAGACAGAAACTTCTTGGTAGGGATCCTAAACCAGAGCTGCTCCTTTCCAGTACATCAGCATGCCTGAGGTGTTCTTTTTAACTGCCTTAACAGGGTCTCTCTCCTTCAATCTCTACGTAGGTCAGTGGGCGCACAAGTGCATAAAGCTGACAGCTCAGCAAAGGATTTGAGTAGAACAGCTCTTGGCATCTTCCTGTCTAGGTGAGAGGAGGAACCAGACTCTGCCTGAACCCTTCTCCTGTCTGAGGGTGTGCTCAGTGAGACTTTCCTGGGGATTTGCCTCCTAATTTTTGCTGGCCAGTGGTTACAGAGGTTTCTGGACAGTCTGTTTGCTCCTAAAACGCGGTGCTGTGCCGCAGCATGCCCTCTGCCGAGGCCCAGCAGTCTGTAACCTGTCTGCTCTACAGCTTGATGGGAAAAACCTCTCAGGATGGGTTCCTCCTCACCCCATGGGGTGCTGAGCACCTGCCTCGGTGAAAGCATAGGTTCTGGTGGGTAAGATCAAACCACCTGCACTGCTGGGCTGAGTCCCAGGAGGTTCCCCAGATGCAGAGCCTGGTCTGTGTTTGCCCCAGGGTGCTCCTGGAGCAGAGCTCGGTGCTTCCCGTGCCTTGAGGGCACTCCAGCAGCTCATTGCCCTTTGCCAACAGCTCGTAAAACCCTGTGCCAGCACCAGAGGGTGGTACAGAAAAGCAGGAGGGAGAACAACCTGGTGTTTCCTTCTCTGTGGGGCCCTGGGACCTGAGCTCCCTATGTCAGACCTGTTGTCAGAGCCTTAAAGCCCCTTTTGCAAGATCCGTAAATCCACTTGGTAGAGCCATAAAGCTCTGCAAACCCTGGAAGTGATGAAGTGATCTGTGGGTTGTATATTTATAACACACAACTTATTGAATGGATTTTCAAATATGTTGGGGTTTTTTTGTTTTGTTTTTAACCTCCCTCTCTACAGACTCAGCCACTCTCGTGGGGTGTTTAGAGGTAACAGACTTCTCTCATCCTGTACAAAGGGGAGTGATCTCCCCCAAAACCTCTCCTGCTAGAGCAGTGGTGGGCACGGAGGGGGTGACAGGATCTGTCCTGCTTCAGATCTGCCTCAGGAACATGGGCTCACCCCCCCCTCGTCTGCGCCTGCCTCCGAAATGCTGCCACGTGCCTCTGTGTGTCCAAGCCATGCTCTCTGCGGTGACGTGGGCGATGCCCTGCAGGCCTGGGTGCCCTGGTGAGGCTGGGCTTCCCCTGGCCCGTAGCCCGGCTCTGTCGTAAACCTCTGGCTGGCCTTGGGGACACCTACAACTCAGCATGTGCCTCTGGGAATGGAAGCTGCTGAGCAGCATCCTGCAGCAAGGGCTTCCAGAGAGGGATCCCCTCCCTTTGAGAGGGGAAATTCTGCTTCTATTAAGCACTGTAATTTAATGGTGGCCTTGGTAGTGTAAAGGTAAGGGTTGGGCTCGATGTAAAGGGTCTTTTTCAACCTAAATGACGCTGCAGTTCATCCTGCAGCCCTGCATTAGGGCTGTAGTGCTAATTAACACAACTCTCAAGGTTCTCTCTGTGCTTTAACCGACACTGAGCATCCTCACCTTTAATTTCTATGTAGGTCAGAAGCAGCAAGTCACCTGTTAGAGAGCTCAACAGCAAAGGAGGCCAGAGCAGCTGAGAGTGATGGGGAACGTGGGTCAGAAGAAGCAAGTCGGCCATTAGAGAGCTCAGCGAAGGAGGATGAAGCCAGAGCAACTGAGAGTAACAGGGAACGTGGGTCAGAATCAGAGAGTTGCCTGTTAGAGAGCTCAGCAGCAGAGGATGAAGCCAGAGCAGCTCAGAGTAATGGGGAAAGTGGGTCAGAAGAAGCAAGTTGCCCCATAGAGAGCTCAGCAGCAGAGGAAGCCAGAGCAGCTGACAGTAATGGGGCACGTATGCCAGAATCAGCGAGTTGCCTCTTGAAAAGCTCAGCAGAGGAGGCCACAGCAGCTGAGAGTAATGGGGAACGTGGGTCAGAATCAGCAAGTCACCCCCTGGAGATCTTGGCAGCGGAGGATGAATCCAGAGCAGCTCAGGGTAATGAGGAAGGTGGGTCAGAAGAAGCAAGTTGCCCCATAGAGACCTCAGCAAAGGAGGATGAAGCCAGAGCAACTGAGAGTGATGGGGAACGTGGGTCAGAAGAAGCAAGTCGCCCATTAGAGAGCTTGGCAGAGGAGGAGGAAGAGGCCACAGCAGCTGAGAGCGATGGAGAACATGGGTCAGAATCAGAGAGTTGCCTCCTCGAGACCTCAGCAGCAAAGGAAGCCAGAGCAACTGAAAGTAACGGGGAACGTGGGTCAGCACCATCGAGTCACCCCATAGAGAGCTCAGCAGCAGAGGAGGAAGAGGCCACAGCAGCTGAGAGTGATGGGGAACATAGGTCAGAATCAAGTTGCCCCATAGAGAGCTCAGCAGAGGAGAAGGAGGAGGCCACAGCAGCTGAGAGTGATGGGGAACATAGGTCAGAATCAAGTTGCCCCATAGAGAGCTCAGCAGAGGAGAAGGAGGAGGCCACAGCAGCTGAGAGTGATGGGGAACATAGGTCAGAATCAAGTTGCCCCATAGAGAGCTCAGCAGAGGAGAAGGAGGAGGCCACAGCAGCTGAGAGTGATGGGGAACATAGGTCAGAATCAAGTTGCCCCATAGAGAGCTCAGCAGAGGAGAAGGAGGAGGCCACAGCAGCTGAGAGTGACGGGGAACGTAGGTGAGGCACCATCAGGCAGAGCAGGAGCTGGGCCTACCCCATCTCCGTTCTGGGGTGTTTGCGCAGGGTGACATGTAGCCTGATGACCAAACAGCTTGATGCTTCCTGACCTTGGGCCACAGGCAATCAGGTGCACCCTCTAATTAAGGCCAGCACTGCAGGCAGGCTGAGACAAGCCCTTGGTGTGAGCAGGTCCTGCCCTCTGTGGGCAGCCCTGAAAGCTCCTCTGTTAGGAGTGCACAGAGAGCTCTGCCTGCTTGGCCTGGGGGAATTAGACACTCACAGACATGACTTCTCAGTCTCTCACTCCCTCATCCTGCAACAGAGATGCTGTGGTCACCAGATCCTCGGGAAGAAGTGGGGCAAAACCCAAACTGGGAACCGGGGTCCCTCAGCCAGCAGGTTTTTGCTGGAGGATCGTGAAAGAAGTGGGGAAATATTAAGAGTAAAGCAGATCATTTTCCGTGCCCCACCTTTCCTCCTTGGCAGCATATCCCATCAGGTGTCTGTGTCATATGTCCTGCTGTCAGGACTCAGAGTATAAAAGGTTTGTAGCAGGTTTGCTGGGGGCTTTTTTTCCGAAATGGGTTCCTCTGCCCGGAAAGCACCGAGCTCTGGTGCTTCATGGTTTCTTTGTCCCTGGATTGTTTTCACCCAGGACCATTTCTCTGTTGATGAGGTGCTGGAAGACTTCTGTGCTGCTGCTCACCTGAACAAAAGATCTTCGTTTCTAATGTCTGAAGCCCTGTCGACTGGGGGTGGGGATGATTTTCTAGGTGGTGTTTTGGGCGCCTGCCCCAGCAGGGATGGTGTGGCCTGTGCCTCCAACTTAAACCTGCCTAACAAGAGCCTGTGTGCCGTGCTGGGACGTTCCCTTGGCTGGATACAGCCCTGGAGATGGGACTGACTGACCCCTCACTTCTGAAAACTGCTTTACAGGTCTCCCCCTTGTGTTTCCTCAGCGGCTCCCCAGGACCTTCCATCCCCGAGCCCTCTGCGGAGCTGAGAGAGCAGCTCGAAGAACTGCAGGAGACAGAGATAAGCTTTGTGAGTAACCCCTGCTTGGGAGGGAGAGAGCATGGCCCTGGGGGGTGGATGGAGAGCAGCAGGGGTTGTGTGGTTCCCAGTCGTGCTGGGAATGTGGGGGGTACTGGGCAGTGTGAGTCCACCAGAGCAGAAGTTCTTCATCCCCCTCTGGTAGGTGAAAGCTCAGCCTGCCCTGGGCCAGGCATCATTCCTGCTCTTGGTGGTACCCGCTGCTCCAGCCACCTTAAATGAGATAAGCGAGAGGCAAAGCAGAGAAATTCCCCTTTCCCAGAGGGAACTGGTGGCAGAGATAAAACGGGCTGAGTCTGACCAGGGTCATTTTGCTGTCCCCGAAGTGGAAGGTGAATACTCAGCCCCCTCCTGTTTTGATGTGAATCACAGTTGGGATAAGCCTGACCTCGAGAGCCCACTCCCAGCCCCCTCGGCTCTGCCTCTGCAGGGATGGAGAAGGTTTAGGGGGGGAGTGTCAGGCAGGAGACACCCCCCCCCCCTTGCTGTTCTTCGGAGGAAGCATCTCCCCTTCTCTTTTTCTCTCTGTAGTGAAGCAACACTGAGACCTCTGAGATGGAAGTAGATTGATCTGTGCTCTGCGTGTCTGATAAACGTTCAGCCCCTGTCGCTGATTTATTATATTATTTTTAAAAAAAAACAACCAACCAAACCTTATCTGGACAGAACCCTAAAGGCTGGAAGGCTCAGGCTGGACTTACTTGGGATAGTGTTACCAGAGACCGAGCTGAGCCTCGGACACCTGGAAATCTCCTTTCAGCGGAGCCCACCCCGTGGCCCTGCTCTGCTCCTTTCTCTGAAGCCTTGGCAGGAACGAAGCCGGCTGTCGGGAGGAGGAAGAGGAGAGGAGGAGGAGGAAGAAGAATTGCTCCACGTGGCCTGAAGCCCCCTGGAAGAGGGGTCTGACTTTCAGGGAGTTTCCCGCTTCTGACGCCGACACCACAAACCTTGTGAGAAGAACGGGCGGCTCTTTGGAGTTCCTGGGGGGGGAACGGGCATTAGAGCCTCGTTGGGGCAGTTTGCAACGGAGCGACGTGGGTTTATTTTGTATTTTAAACAAGTTTTTAATTTAAGTGTTTCTCTGAATTCGGTCATATCACTTCTTTTTAGTCTTGCAGTATAGGCATTCTTTTTCCTTCTCTTTTTTTTAATTTTCCCTGTGGAAATAAATAGGGTATTTTTTTCTAGTTTTCCACCAGAAAGTATCCCATGGGGGGGG
>VXBJ01004318.1:4960-15365 GCA_013400055.1 Nycticryphes semicollaris | reverse complement strand
GGTGAAGTGTGTAGCCCCAACAGGGTGGGGGTTTTGGGGGGGGGGGGTGAGGGTCCATTGGGGGCAGAATCAGCGCCAATGCGGTGGGAGATGGTCTGGCTTCATTGGTGTGGTGTTCACATCACCCCGTGCCTCAGTTTGCTCATGTCTGGGCTAAACCCCAGCTTCATCAAGAGCGGGAGCTCGTTAGGATGGTACCTGTGCGCCAGATCTTGCTTAAGAGGGAAACGCTGGTTGGGGACAGAGAGGAAAACAAAGTCCCCTTGCAGGTTCAGCGTCTGTTTTTGGTGGGGCTGACAGAAGCACAGCCCCTGTTTTCTGAGCAAGCAGCTCTTCTGTGTGACTCCTCCGTAGCTCACTCTCAGACTAATAACATCTCTTCAAATCCTTTTCTCTCTGACATCCTGTTTGCTCTCTGGCCTCAGTTTGGGCAGTGGAATGACACCGCTCCGTGTCACTTGAAAAATATCAAGTTGGTCACAGCTCCTTGCGGGGAAAGAGCTCTGTGTGGCTGCTCTCAGGAAACCCTCCTTTTTGGACCCCCCCAGTTTGGAGCAGGGCACTGCCTGCTGCCACCAGAAACTTCAATTAAACCATCCAAACGAACCCCACTCAGTTTAAAGTGATTTGCTGCCTGTACCAACTTGTGCAAAACGTGTCAAAGCGACACTTCTAGCCCCGAAACGAAGGAAAAGCCCCGCGTTTCTCTGTCACGAAATCAGGGCAGTGGCTCTGCTGTCTCTGAGGAGCATCAGGGCTGTGGGGAAGGCAAGGGCATCCCATCCCTCCCTGGCACCCGCTGCACCCACCATGAGCTCGGCAGCCCTGGAGAGGAAGGAAAGGGAACAGATGCCCGTTGGCTGCTGGATACACGACCCAGAGCGGGGCTCCCGGGGGCTTTTCTTTCCTCCTCTCCACCAGTTGCCAGTAAGAGGGGCTGGGGAAGGATTTGGAGGGTGAAGGGAGGCTCAGAAATGGAGAAAAGCCGCACCAGGTGCGGTGAGTTTGTTGCTGGGGGAATTTGTGTCTGTGCAGGGCGAGGGGGAGGGAGATTGTATAACACCCAGCGCTCGTTTGGCTCATTAAAACCAGTTGTTCTCACCGGTGACGTCTCCCCTGCACAAAGGCCGGGTTTTTTTAGCTGGGGATCAGCTGGAAAACCGCCCCCGGGAGGAGCAGGGAGGCAGCGATCCTCAGGGCCCCCCGCCATCCAGGTGAACCTCTCCTTCTTATTCTGTGTTTTCCAGGTTTGTTTTTCTCCAAGGCTCCACACGGGGCTGGAGGCCTGGGAGCAGCGGCTCAGGGACAGGCTTTGTCAAAGGTTTCCTCTCTGCCTCGGAAGCTAATCCCACCTCTCACGTGGTGCCGGGAGCGCAGCCCTTCTCCCGTTCCCGCTGGCCTTGGACGCAGCAGCCGCAGGCAGGGTGTCCCCCCCCTCCCACCATGCCCAAGGGTGACGGGGGGCTAAACCCGGCTTAACTTTGTCCCCAAGCCAGCTTTTGGAGGGTAATTTTTCTTGTTGTTTCGGCGCAAACTCGCTGGCGGGCAGCAAGTCCCTGCAAGGGTCAGGAAGGGAAAAACAGGAAAAGCAGCTTTTAAAAATAGCAAGCCCTTGAAATAGTCCCAGCGTTCGGACTCTTTTGTCTGAACCTCTCCGGTCCCTCTGGAGCAGGTCCCCGGCTCAGGCCTCGGTGCTTCTGCGGTGGGAAGCCCCCGGGCAGCTCTGAGCGTCGAGGGTGGGTGCTCAGTCGTCCCCCCCCATATCCCCAACCCAAACCCGGGGCTGGGCAGCGTTTGGGAGCCCCTTCCCTGCGAGGGCTGGCGTGGGCTTTGGTGGGAGAGCGGGTCTCCAAAGGAGGGTGAGCATTTTAAGGGGTTTTTAGCACAACTTGGTAGGGAACCAGCCCAGGGATGTGGTGTGGAGATGCAGAATTGCCTCTGGCTCGGCGTACGGAGGAGGATGGGGAGAGGCAATGGGTGAGCTGATGCTGGCACGTGTTTTTTGGGGGGATGTTTAAGCAGGAGGAGTTGGGGGAAGGAGAACGGCATCGTCTCCACCTGCGCTGTGGCCAGTTTGGTGTCGATGTCCTTAAACACCCAGTTGGGCAAATAAAGAGCAGATAATGAATAAATAAGCGGCTCTTTCCAAGGAGGTTTGGCTGCTGGAGAGGAGGTTTTTTAACAGCATTTTGTCTTTTTGTGGTAGACTAAATAAGCAAACGAGCCATAAAAATACCAGTTGCGTTTCAGCAGTTACTCGTTGTCTTCTAGTTTCAGCTGTGAGCCTTGTTAACTTCTGGGGGGGCTTGTGGTGGTTCCCCTCAACCGGAGCGATTCAGGGCTGTGTCTCAGCGGTGCTCGGTGGAGCTGGGGCTGGTGTAAGCCCCAGGCAGTAATTTCTGCCGTGCTAATTGGTGATGATCTCACTTGGGTTGGGGATTGTCTGCTGGTGGGAAATCCCTGGGCTCCTGCTCTGCTGGGTCTGGTGGGGAGATGCTTGGGTTGCCCCAGACTCAGAGCTCTCCTCTTCCTTGTGGCTGCTCTTCCAGGGCTGGTGGGTTTTTATTGTCTTTGCTGTGCTGAGGAGAGCAGTAGCCAAGGACCTGCTTCTTGCCCAGCCTCCTGCTCTTCTGACAGGCAGGAACCCCGGCCTCACAGCAGAGAGTTACCATCAGAACTGCTTCCTCTTCCTGCTGGGGACCAGCTCCAGCGCGTCCCTGCCGCCTCCCGGCCAGACACTGCTACGTCCCAGGTACCTGCACTTGTTTGAGAAGTGTGTGGGCTGCTGACTCCAGTGAAGGGCCACCAAGATGCTGGGGGGGCTGGAGCCCCTCTGCTGGGAGGACAGGCTGAGGGAGCTGGGGGTGTTCAGCCTGGAGAAGAGAAGGCTCCGGGGAGACCTCAGAGCCCCTTCCAGTGTCTGAAGGGAGCTCCAGGAGAGATGGGGGGACTCTGTCAGGGAGTGGAGTGACAGGACAAGGGGGAATGGCTTGAAATTGGAAGAGGGGAGATGGAGATGAGATACCAGAAAGAAATTCTTTGGTGTGAGGGTGGTGAGGGCCTGGCCCAGGTTGCCCCGAGAAGCTGTGGCTGCCCCATCCCTGGAGGGGTTCAAGGCCAGGTTGGAGGGGGCTTGGAGCAACCTGGGCTGGTGGGAGGTGTCCCTGCCCAGGGCAGGGGGTGGCACTGGAGGGGCTTTAAAGTCCGTTCCAACCCAAACCATTCTATGAAAACTCAGTGCAGTTTAAAGGACTCTCTGGGCACTGCCCTGGGAGCCCTCTCTCCCCTAAACCCCCCCAAACGCTCAGTTGAATTTTTCTCTCTGAGGCTTGTGGCCAGAAATGAAGCGTGTGCTCACGTGGGGCTCTGCTGCCCGTCCCTGGGGAGGGGGTTAGGGGGCAGGAGCTCCTCTGTGCTGCCTGCACCTCTCTGAAGGCCGTCTCCCGGAGCATGTGGTGAAAACTGATTTCAGAAAGCTGATTTCTCTTCCTGGGATCTGGATTCTCAGCCCTCCTGTAGGGGCAGGCTCTGTTTCCCTAAATACAGGTGCATTTGACCCGTCCTAAAGAGGAACAGGGGATTTGATTAAAAAACCTGGGTGTTTTTGGAGAGATAAAGAAGCACAGTCCAACGTGTGCTCTCTGGGACCTTATTCCTGTGTATTTAACCTCACAAGGATGGTTTTGCTGTCACTAACAGAACAGCCCCCCAGCTGGGCTGGCAGGGCCTGGGCTGTAGCATCCTCAGTGTCCCCTGGGGTGACCACCCCACTCTGTTCTCACGGGAACACCCCTGGCTCTGCCGTTTGCCTCGGGGAGGGGGGTTGCTATTTCATGGCCTGGCTGCCTTCTGAGGTTGCTGTTTCTTGTGTCCCAGTGACTTGTTCCAGTGTGGAATCCTTAGTGCTCTTCCAAGCTAGAAATATCACTCCTGCCCCATGGAGCTGCCTTGTCCCTCCCGTCTTCCCCTTGGGCTTTAGCGGAGATTTAAGAGCCAGTGGGTGCTCTCCTTGTGCTGTGGGTCAGCAGATGGGGCTGCCTGACACCCGTACAAAATCACCCACTTATGTTAAACATCAGCATCATCCTGGGGCAGCGGGTTCCTCGGTGGCCAACAGACCCTTGTGCTGCTCCTGCTGGAGCTCCCCTTGGGGTGACCTACGGCGAGAGTTAAAAATAAAGCTCGACTAAGCCTCCTCACTAAGCTGTCTGTCGGGAAAGGCACCAGGGCCTGTACAGCCCTGCTGAGCCTGAGAATAACAGAACTGGGTGTATGAGGGGGTTTGCCAGGCACAAAAAAAAAATAAAGCCCAAACCACGTGTGAGAGCAGTGCAGGGCTGTTCCTGAGCTCTGTCTGGCCTCCGACGCCGCTTTGCCACCAGGTACTCGGGTTAGAGAGGGTAAAGGTTGGTCGAGAGACTTCCAGCTGCACAGCGGTGGGTTTTGCTCCAGACAGCAAGTGGAGCTGTGATGGCTGCAGCTCGTCCCTGAGGAAACCCCAGGCAAGGGGAGAGCAAGGCTGGGTTCATCCCTCATCAATAGGAGAGATGGGATCCAGCTTTGGTAGCGCTGCTGCCTCTTTGGCCAGTGCCAAGAATCCATCCATCCATCCACCCCTCCTTCCCTCCCCACTCCTCACAAATAAGTGGACAGGGCTGGAGGAGGTTATTAAATGTTTATTAAGAGAGTATCTATTGCAGCAGCGCATTTCCAGGGACTCTGGGCCTCTCCCTTCTGCAGCAACCAGTAGGAGATGGATGCTGTGACCCGAAGGTGTGACAGATGAAGGTGCCTGCGACGTGCCACTGCTGGGAGGGTGCTCAGGCTAATCTGTTGAGGCAAAGGCTGGGGAGGGTTTCTTCTGGGCGGTGGTTTTTGGCAGATTTCAGAGCCCTGACTTGTTTCTGGCATAAATCATGGTAAGGCTGAGGGCTTCCAGCGCTGGGCTGTGGGGGCTGTTGCTGCTGGCCATGCAGGCTGAGCTTCTCACAGCTGCTGAGAGAAAGGTTTCTCTTCTTTCCTTTATTTGGCTTTTGCTGACTGATGTTAGGAGTAACCATCCACCCTCCACGAAGCAGAAAATTCGAGACACCCCCCCCAATCCCCTCCCGGTGGATCTGCTCCCCCTGGACAGACACCCATCCAGCTGCTCTCCAGCACGTGGGGTGTCCCCTGTCCTCCTGCCCAGCAGTATCCTTTGCCCTGTTATCCTTATAAATCAGAGTCTTTCCTGCTGTCTGAGCCACATCCCCTGCCTGCAGCTTAATCCTGGGATTTCTTACCCAGCCTGCAGCGACAGGAGGGACGTTATTCCCTTTGTCTCTGCTGCAACTGTGTTTTGAAACCTGTTGCCATGTCTCCCCTCGGCCTCCCACGTTTCTTCATCCCTTGCTCCACAGCCCCATGTGCTCAAGGTTTCTTACCCGAGTCGTGGTTCTGTCTGGACACCTTCTTTGTGAGCCATGTCCATGTGGGGCTGGCCTTGGGGTGGCCTTGCTGCCATCGGGGGCGGGAGATAGACAGATCCTGCCTCGTATCAGGCTCCCTGGTCCTGAATCTGGTTAGTGATTCACCATGATGCACCCATCCTGGTGCCCTTCCTTGGCTCGTCTGTCCCTGCCAGGCCCCATCCCGTGGGCTCCCACATCTCTCCCATGGTGCTGGGATCCTTCTGAACCTTCTTCTGTCCCGGCTGGAGACCAAAAGACAATATGCAAAGAAAGGAAGCGAAGGTCACGAAACATCGTGGTTTGCCTGAGGGGTGGGAGGCTGGGGTTCAAAGGGAAGGCAGGACTGGGATTTTGTGCTTAGGGCTCAGGAGAAACAAGTTCCCATCCGTGGCTCTGATGGCTCATCTGCCAGCCCGGGGCCCTGGTGCTAACGCTCCTCTACTTGCTTTGTTGCAGACTCTGCCACATTCCCCACCATGGGGGACATGAAAACTCCAGATTTTGATGACCTTCTGGCAGCTTTTGATATTCCTGACATCGACACGAACGAGGCCATCCATTCTGGCCATGAGGAAGCGGATGCTCACATCAAGCAAGTCCCCGGGGAGCCAGGACCCCCTGACCACGTCCTCCCCCACACGGACATCACCGCTGTCAGCGTGATCGTGAAGAACACGGTCTGCCCCGAGCAGCTCGATGCCCTGGACGGGCGCGGTAAAGATGGGCACGTCATCGGGCCCCGCTTGCTGCAGAACGGCTTTGGGGCCACCGAGATGCCCAGGTCCCCCGCCTCCAGGTCTGTGGAAACGGTGGCATCCTCCAACGGGGAGTGTTGGGTGAAGGAAAAAGGCCCCAAGCCCCTGGATATCTTCTCCCATTTCAGCCCCGATCCCAACGAAGACAACGCCGCCAACCTGATCGACAGACCCCGGGAGTGTAAAGCCAAAGAGAAATCACTGGCCGTGCCCTCCCTCTCCCCGTCCCCCACCCCGTCCCTGGACTGCAAGGAGCCCATGGGGGAGAGCACAGAGAACCTGCCCCCAGCTTTCCCCCAGCCCTTTGAAACAAGCCAGGCTGGGGGTGCAAACGGGTCCCCTCCGACCATCCCCTGCATCAAGAAAGAGGAGTCAGACTCGGAGGAGGTGGGCCATGAAGCCAGCCCCAAGGGTTTGGCTGTGGCCTTGGGCGACAGTCCCTTGGATCACCTGAAATCGGTCACCGTTCGCTACTCCACGGATGATTCTCCCATCACCTCCTGGCCTGGTTCGGACCCAAACCTGGAGAGCAGCACCAGCCACCTTCCTGAAGTGAAACGCTCCCCCCCTAGCCCCCGGGAGCCCTTCTACAAGCCTTCCTCGCCGGTGGTGCAGAGCCCCCGGCTCCCCACTTCTCCAAAGCAGCTGGACAGCATCACCCTCAAGGAAGAGCATGAAGTTCTGGAGAAATCGATGGGAAGCCCGCAGAGTATGTCCAGTGCTGAGGAAGAGGAGGAGGAGGAAGACAACAACGACAATTCCCCTTCTTCCAATTCCTCGCGGCCCCTGAAAGTGCGGATTAAAACCATCAAAACATCTTGTGGCAGCATCACCCGGACAGTGACCAGGGTCTCGTCCGATTCCGAGCCGGGCTCCACCAAGGGGCCAGTGGAGCAGAGCTCCCAGGAGACCTCTCTGGAGGGTGCCAGCTTCTCCCTGTCGGCAGAGAAGGAGGATGGGATCGCGCTGGAGGTGTCCAAGGAGAAGATGGACCTCTCCAGCCCCTTGAAAACCATCGAGGGGCCAAAAATTGTGAGTGTTCAGCTTGGGAATGGCACCAAGCTCAAAGGGACGGTCCTGCCCGTCTCCACCATCCAGAACGCCAGCAGTGCCATGCTGATCGCTGCCAGCGTGGCTCAGCAAAAATCCGTGGTGCTGCCGGCGAAGCCGGGCAAAGCTGTGGCCAAGAACATCATCAACCTGGTGCCGCAGACCCTGCCCAAGGCTGACACCAGGACCAACATCAGCACCGTGACGCAGACCACCACCATCACCACCACGGCCAACCAGAAAGTCAACGGCACCACCGTCGTGATGGTGCAGCCGCAGAAGCCGTCCCCCACCATCGCGGGCACGGTCATTTCCAGGAGCCAGTCCAGCCTGGTGGAGGCCTTCAACAAGATCCTCAACAGTAAGAACCTCTTGCCAACGTACAAACCCAACCTGAACCCTCCGGCCGACGCCAGCCTCAACCTGCCTCCCTTTGGCTACCGCTGCCTGGAGTGCGGGGACTCCTTCGCCCTGGAGAAGAGCTTGGCTCGTCACTATGACCGGCGCAGCATGCGCATCGAGGTCACCTGCAACCACTGCACCAAACGCCTCGTCTTCTTCAACAAGTGCAGTTTGCTGCTGCACGCCCGGGAGCACAAGGACAAAGGCCTGGTGATGCAGTGCTCCCACCTGGTCATGAGGCCCATCGCTCTGGATCAAATGATCGGGCAGCCGGACATCACCCCCCTGGTCTCCGTGGCCTCCTTCCCCGCCAGCAAAGTCACCGGCGTGGCTCAGGACGCCTTGGCCGCAGCCAACGGGGCTCAGGACCTCCCCATCCTGCCTCTGAGCAACAGCTCGGAGCAAACCAACTACAGCTGCTTCAGGTGCCTGGAGTGCAAAGAGCAATGCAAAGACAAAGCCGGGCTGGCCGCTCATTTCCAGCAGGCTGTGACCACGGGCACCACCAGCAGCACGGTACGTAGCTGGGAGGGCACTGGGAGTCCCCCGGGGCTGCGGGATGGTGGGGTTGGGCTCTGTTCAAGAAGGACAAGGGAACTGCTGGAGAGGGAACAGCAAAGAGCTACGAAGGTGACAAGGGGACTAGAATGTCTCTCTGATGGGGAAAGGCTGAGGGACTTGGGGCTTTTCAGTCTGGAGAAGAGAAGGCTGAGGGGGATCTGATCAACCCCTAGAAATACTTCAAGGGGGGTGTCAGGGGGATGGGGCCAGGCTTTCTCCAGTGGTGCCCAGTGAGAGGACAAGAGGGAACGGGCACAAACTGGACCATAAGAAGTTCCATCTCAACCTGAGGAGGAACTTTGTGACTTGGAGGGTGTCAGAGCCCTGGCAGAGGCTGCCCAGAGAGGTGGTGGAGTCTCCATCTCTGGAGACATTCAGACTGCTCCTGGACATGACCCTCTCCAGCCTGCTCTGGGTGACCCTGCTCTGGCAGGAGGTGAGAGGAGATGATCTCCAGGGGTCCCTTCCAACCCCATATCGTTCCGTGATTCCGAACGGGATCTGGGCAGCGCCTGTTCCTGCAGGCCCAATCCCTCCCCCTGCAAAACCTGCGCAGGAAGGAAAACGCCTGAGCCAGGGCTTGGTTTGTGTCCAGGAGGCACCGGGGGGGAAGAACCAGGAGGCTGCTGGTGCCTGGTGGTGAAGCCGCCCCCGGGGAGCAGCCGGGAGGGAAGAGGGGTTCCCCGAGCGTCGGTGCCCGTCCTCTGGCACTCGCTGTGGGACGGAGCCATGTTAGAGCCCTGGGTGCTGCTTCCTCTTTCACTGGCTTGAAGCACAAATGGAGTGTGGAGAAACCAGGGTGTTTGGGGCTGGTTTATTCCTCCCCCAGCCCGTGAGGTCCCTGCTGCCACCAGCACGTCCTGGTTGGTTGGGGCAGGCAGCCTCCTGCAGACACAGCATTAATGCTGCTGAGGAGTGACCTTTAAAAGGCAAGGAGGGAAAACAGGTCCATGGAGGAGCCCTGTCCTCCCTTTGGCACATCCTCACCTTTCCCTTTGTGCTGAGACCTCCAGCCCCCTCCTAAAGTCCCCTCAGCTTCCTTTGCATGGGAGGAATGTGCTGTTTCCTGGTAACTCTGGTTACTTTGAAGCTGCTGCCGTGGCCAGGGCGCTCTTCAAATGCAGATATTAGGGCCCTGTTCTATTTGAAGGTCACCAGGACCCCGAGGTTCATGTGTTGATGTGGATTGTCCTGAGGAGCTTGCTTTTAAATGGGAGGATTTCTTCCTCATCCCCTCTCGTAGCCTTTGGTGTCGATGGAGTGTTTGGGGTGCAGCGAAGATGGGGTGCCCAGGCCGGGGCTGCAGCAGGAGGGTACAAAGAGGGGGAGATTGGGGACAGGAGACGTGGGGACATTGTCCTTATCTCCCTGCAGGCACCTGCTGCCTGTGAATGCAGCAGCACAGCGAGAGGCGGGGATGGCCGAAGCCATAAGCCTCTGTAATCCTCTTCCTCACCTGCCACCCTTCATCCCCTCTCCCTTCCTGATGTCCCCTAGTCCCTGCTCCATCTCCCGGCCTGTCTTTAGCTGCTGTTCCCTCTCTCATCCCTGACTCCCTCCTGCTGCCTCGCTCCCAAAATCGCCCTCGGGTGTCTCTTGGCAGCACTTTGGATTCCAGTCTGGGACTGGCTTTGAGGGGACCCCAGGGACAACTTCTGGCTGGGATTGCTCCTTCCCTTCCTTGTCCCACCTCTGCTCTGCTGGTGGCATCCATCAGGGTTGCTCCTGTTGGCAGCTCCAGCCTGTTATCCCCAAGTCCTTCTCAGCTTCTCCCCTCGACATCCCCACGTCTGTACCCTGGTGTGGAGTTAGAAATAGTTCCACAGTGGTTTTGGCTTGACTGCAACCCCGCTCCCTCTAGGGAGAGGCCCCCACACGGCTGGTCCCAGGCAAACCCTTGGCACAAGCTGGGACCCATCTGTGATGAAAAGCCTGGAAAAAGCATCCTCTCTGCATGTGAAACACCCCCCAGTGATTACCCACCGGGCTGCTGTGGGCAGATTGTCTCCTCACACGTGCCCTGTGGAGTTTTCTGGTGCTTCCCTCTCCCCGGCAGCGCGTGGATTGGGGCTGCTCCGGGTGCTGCAGGGTGTTACCTGGTCCCTCTGTGGAAGAGGCTTTAAAAGCCCTTTTTGTACAGGCAGTGCATGCCTGGCTGACCCTCTGGGTGCTCTTCTCCACCCCCTT
>VXBJ01004317.1:378319-400858 GCA_013400055.1 Nycticryphes semicollaris | reverse complement strand
CCATTCTATGGTTCTATAATTCTCTAATTCTACGATTCTGTGCATGGCTTGCACCTGTCGTGGTGTCTCTGGCTGTTCGTCTACTGCCTGATGTCTCCTCACCCCCACATCCAAGAGGTGGTCCCTCCACAAAGGACAATTGGCGATGAACACATTGGGTTCTGACCACTGTGGTTCTTGTCCACAGCTGCAACCACCCTCAGCAGCCAGCACTGCAAGGGCTTAAATGTAAATGCCAGTGACTGGCAAAGTGAAGGCCACATGAAAGGAACATTGACTCAGAGACCGTTCTGCTCCTTCCAGCTTCATATCAGGGAAACTGGTTGAGATGGCTTTTTGAAGGGGACCTTCTTTTTTGGGCTGGGTGGGGGGCTTTCTTTCAAGCACTTTTCCACCTGGCCCTGCAGTGCCTGGTCTGCTTTTCAAATCAACATGCTGGAAACGTAGCAGCCATGTTTGCATACCCCTGCAGTCGGTGCCAGAGGATCAGACAGGCCTTCTGTCACACAAAACCTTGTCAGGCCTTTACATCTGGGGCCACATAAAAAGGCACTGGAGGCTGAAATCCCCTTTTGTAGTCTAATTGTAAACGTAGCCTACAAGTGGGCTTGTGGCTATCGAAAGCATGTGGTGGGACAGAGCCAGTGCCCATGCCATGTAGCAGCATGGACAGGGTGGGCAGTGGCAGCACAGCTCTTGCCACGGGTACCGAGCTCCCCAGGGGACCACATGGAGAAAAATGCCTCCAGGCCACCATGCGAGCTTCTCAGCTGCTGCCCCAGCCTTCCCTCTCAGACACGGCTGTCCCTGCAGCCGCCCGGGTTCGTAACCAAAGGGAAGGAGGGGAGCAGTGGGGTGCCAGCCTCCTCAAGGCTTTCAGAAATGTGTTACAGGAAAAATAGAATAGAATAGAATAGAATAGAATAGAATAGAATAGAATAGAACAGAACAGAACAGTTGGAAGGGACCTGTAATAATCACCTCATCCAACTGCCTGAACAGGGCTGACGAAAAGTTGAAGTGTGTTATTAAAGGCATTGTCTCTAGAAAGGTGGAAAGATTTTCCATTTTGATGAGCAAATTTCACCCTCCCAAAATTTTTTCTTTACTAACTTGAAAGTTCGAATTTTCATTTTCTTAACTAAAAATTCCTCAGCTAAATTAAATGAGCATTCAGAGCAATGCTTATGTGTTGCTTCAATTTGAGCTATTGATTCCCTTCCAAAAAACATTATTAATTTCAGGCAAAGTTGCCCTTGAAACAAACAAACCCACAACATCCCTATTAGAAATGTTTTCCACCACTTTTACTTGCCCTGTTTTGAAACAACCTGCCCAGTTTGACTTCAGCCTGCAGGTGACACCATGGTGGCTTTCGCCAGTGGCTGAGATCCTTTCTCCATCACCCTTGGACCCTGCAGAGCAGGGAGCAGAGGATAGGGTTCAGGCCATGGGAACTGGGTGGTGGGTAAGCAACTTGCACATGAGGGGAGGCGGGGAAGAGCCTGGGACAGGCACTGGTGGGCCCAAACCCCACTTACAGCAAGATCTTGGTGCTTCTTTCCTCACTGGCAGCCACTGCATCCCCGCACCCTCCACAGCACCTGGACTCACACAGTGTTCAGCTGTAAGGAGATGGCTGCTTATCTTGAGGAAGAGCTGGACAAATATGTTCCCAAAGGTTACAGGGTAACAGGTCTAAAACACCGTGTACTTCAGAAAGTTCACCAGGGTGATGTGCATGTCATAAATGACAATTTCATTTCTTCCAGGCTGTATTTTTTTGTCTCTCCTCACTCAAGACTTTGATCCTCCTCATCATGCTGGCTACTGTCTTCATTGTCAAGGGCAGATCTCCAGCTGCAGTGACTCGTCCTAAGCCCTTTGCTTGCAGAGGGAACACCACCCATTTTAGGGAAGGTGAGCCAAGGCTGCATCACCCAGAGTCACCAGAGGCTGGCCACACTCTGCTAGAGAAGAGCAGCAAGTTTTGTTTCCATCGAGATGGCAGCCTGCGTCCAGGGGGGATCCCAGTTTGTAGGAATTCAGTGGACAAAAAGTACAGGAATCTCCCCTTTATTTATAGTGTTTCATTTCATCATACCAGCTGTTTGGTTTTTCATCGTGTATGGTGATATATTCATTGACCTGTGCTTCACGATTCCATTTCCACCCATGCAGAAAGCATCAGCTGCTGCCTGATCTCTGTACAGTGCTAAGCACCTTCATAAGAAACTGGGCTATGGCAGGTCATCCTGCTTCATCTGCTGGCAAGTACATTTGAAATGCAGCAAAAGCGCATGCCTAAGCATACACTTTATTTTACTTTATTTATGCATTTATGTAACTGTTTTGAGTAAGGGAAAATTGTGAACGCGCAGAGAGTGGCACACACAATTTTGAACTGCACTGAATTATAGGTATTCATATAGCTTTGTTTAGGTGTTGTACAGAATTGAGGCTCAACGTGCATTTTGTGTGGAAATACACAAAATTAAATTAAAAAGTTAGAAGCTGATTAATATAAAAAGTTTGCACCAATTAGTATGATAGAGCTCTTTCTTTCAAATATCAACTATGCAGGCTATTTTAGGAGGCTTACGTTTTTCAAAACTGAGATTAAATCCATAATTTCCAGTGTAATAACCTTATAACACCTCTGAATTTATCTCTAGGACAAAGGTCTTTTCTCATCTCAGCTGTTAAAATTTAACTAGGGAGACAATAATCATCCCGAAAGACACATTGCATACAGAGGAGGATTTGGTAGCGTGACTTACAAAAGGAACTCAAAGTTTGCAGAGTAAGAATGGTGTTTGCAGACTGTAAAAGAGAATAACAACCCCTGGGACAGTCTTTCGAAAAAGAGATGAATCCTGCACTGAGCTGCACGGGAGGATTCGCTCTCCCTACAGTGGGGTCAAGATCAAAGCCTGTTTGCCAGATAGGTTTTGCTCGATATTTTTTAAATTTCTTTTTTTGACACCTGCCTTGCTTAGAACTCAGTAAAAAATTAGTTTCACCGCTGTAGGTTGTATCAGAATTCGCTCTCTCAGTGTGCATTTAGACAGTGCAGTCTTTTTGAAGCTGCGGGCAGGTGCCTCCAACTAGCCACCTGGAAAAACAGCTTCTCTGTAGACAAGCTACATAGTGAAGAGCAGATAAAAGTGCCTGGATCATCCCTGGGCATGTGTGCACCTGCTGCCCTTACCCTCCCATCCCAACTGTTGCTGTATTTTTACCACCAAGTGACTGGCAGCATAGCCTCGGATGCTCTCTGCTGTGGGGCTCCCCGTTCCTTCCTTGCCCAGCAGAGGAGGAGAGGAGGTATCACAGCCTGCATGAGAGGGTGATCAGCAGCCAAGCCATTTTACCATTTTTCCTCAGCACATAGCAAGAGCATTTTGGTCTGCAGGAAGGCGATCTTGTGCTCCAATCTGCGTTCCCAGAAAGGCCAGCCCCCTGAAAGCACCACAGTTGCACAGCTTAACTTTTTGGGGGGTGATAGACATGGCAATGACCACAGAATGATACTACTAGGGATGACAGCATGGCTGTGACCTTGCTGTCCACACAAACACATAGGGAAGCTGGTATCTGCCCAGGGCAGGGTTAATCCCTGCAGCAGGGATGCAGCTAGAGCCACAAAAAGAGCAAACCTGGCGCTCCCAAAATTCCCGTCTCATGGCCCCAGCTCCACTCCCAGACTTCCTAGAGGGGGAAGGGGTCCCAGATGTGAGGCTGCACACCTCTGTTCTGCCAGTGCTACTAAGACCAGGGGGTGTCAGGCTCAGGAAGGGCAGTGGAGTCCCTGCTGAGGACCATGGGTTCCATGCAACATATTACTTCCCATGGCAGTGGTGGTAAGAGCTGGCACTGCAAAGCCAGAGGGAGATGGGGCATCGGCACCACTTACCTGGGCTTTATGTTTAAAGAATAGACCTGTGGACTGTTCTGGCCATAACTAAGGGCCAGATGCCCTTAGTCAGGACATCTTAGTTGGACACTGTTGCCAAGTAATCAACACAGAAAATAAGAAGCACAGGTCACTTGGACACAAGAGTCAAATGCCTTCATGCTGTTGGTATTTTTTTCAAGTTGCAATATAGCGTTTAACAAAGGTTTGGCAGTTAGATTTGCAAACAAATTTGCATACCGGCCTCATTAGACTACATGCCAGTTAAGCATTCAGTGCATGCAAGAATGGCAGATGTGTAGGCCTAACAGGTGTACTGTTTTATGTTACATGATGGCCGTGGTGTTTATCTCAGACACAATTATGCCCTCTTCTGCCCCAAACCGGATCCACTAACTTGCATCAGCTCCATCCATTCCCCACATTGTCCAAATCGAAAACCTTTTATCTTCTCCAGTTTCTCATTTTTCAGACTTATATTATTATGTACTCTACTCCATTAAGAACCCCTTTTTAGCCCATCTAAATGTATTCTCAATTTATGTAAAAGCACCATAATAACAACGAAACACATAGGAGCCTGACATTTCTTTTCATGCTGGTACTCACAGTTCAAAATATCCAAGAAGAATATTAACGATGTCTGTCTTTTCACAGGTGAAGGGGACTAATCATTTGAAAGCACTCTCCATCTTCGGAAGATGATGCACCAAGCAGGCTGTTTCATTATCCTTTTGCAAAACGCATTGAAATCCCTTGGATGACACCCACATCAGTCCCCTCACTCCCAACTGCAAAACCACTGTGTTAAAAAACTGCCAAGGGAAGATCAAAGAAGAAAATTATGCAAAATTTTTACGTTTTCTGACTCTTAGGGAGTTAGCAGTTAGCTACTGCTCTCAGTGATTTCCTGGTGCTGGCAATAAGCAACTTTCATAACTATCATATAACTAAAAGCCCCTGATCACTCTAGACTTCTCTGCCAGGAATATGATTCCGTAACTTATGTACATCAGCCACCCATAAGCTTCAGCTCTGAGTGGCCCCATCAGGCGCAGCTCCCCAGAAGGACAAGCAAGCTGCACGGCCACTAGAGCCACAACAACTAAAGGTGGAGCCAACGCTTATCCTCTCAATACTGAGACCACTGGTATTTTCTTCTGGATCAAGCTGGAATTAACCAGCTGGCAATTTTACATCAAGCACAGATCCTAGTGAGGGTCTCTGATGCAAACCATCGCAAATAGGTTTGGCTTAGTTGCAGCCCTGACCTCAAATCTTAGACTACTTCTTCAGTCTAGCTCTAATAAGGACTCTGCTGCAGTGGTTATCCACACAGGTTGCCGTACCCATGTAACATACCATGTTACCCACGGTAACATTTCACTGGAAGCCTCTGAGTTTGAAATTCATCCAGCTTTCTCCATGGACAACCATGTTTCACCAGGAGACAGACATCTGTCAGGATAAAAGGAAAACAGTCATCTCCCCTTCCTAGGAGAAGTTGGAGTAGATGTCATTAATTCTCTTTTCACTTTTAATCCCACATACTACTTTCTGCTGGAAGAAGACTCCATACTGCGGTATCCCAAATTGCTGGGCAGTCTGCAAATGTTAAGCATGGTTTCTACGTCAAGGCATTAACCTAATAATGCAAAATGGGACATAAATGAATCCAAATGGTAAGCGGAAGGAGCAAAGCTTTTTGCAACTCACGCCCTAAGATGAGCAAGCATATGACAGCACTCTGATGATGATGCATGTTCTGCAGTGACAGCAGACAGCTCCTCCCATCCTCATTCCTCGTGTAGGTCCTACTCATTAACCTCTGTGTGAACACAGTTCTGGTGCCATCTTTGGTCACCAAGAGATCAGAGTGAGAAGTCGGGAAAGTCACAGGGATGCAGAACCCAACCAGTGAGACACTGATTACATTTCTCCAGAATGAAGTTGCCAGTGCAAACCTATTTGCGTTTTCTTCAGCTGCAGCTTCTTGCTCTGGTCATGGCAGTGACAGTCACAGCATGTTTCTTCTACTGTAGTTCAGCGAAGGTCTGCTGGTTGCACCAGCTTGACCCATGGAAGCTCATGCAGGGGTTGATGCAGCCCCTTTACACCTGGATAGGAGCCCGCTGGATAACTGTGCAGAGGTGATCTCTGCTTCTCAGAGGATCTTGGCTGAAAGCCTCAATGCAGAAGAACTTTCCCTTCCTCCCCTAGATCTTGCTGGGCCTCCTGTTACTCCTGCCTGTTCAGCTTATCTGTTGATTTTAAATCAGGATAATTTAGATAAGCTTTCCTCCTGAATGACATAATTTTATTGTAAGTGGATGAGCTGAGTTGGGAACACTGTGCTCATCTCAGCTAAGTGCAAAGAGCCCATTAAACTCACAGGGACAAAGCAGAGCACACAGGGGCAAAAAACAAGCTGCCTTTACCCTCCCCAGGAAGGACTTTACCTGTAAATGGGGGTGTACTTGACTAACCACAGGTAGGTGAGCTAGAAACCAGTGACTACTGCCCAGGGAGCAGGGCAGGAATGTTATTGCAGGGTCACACTCACACACTTTACCACCTCCTGGATGAGTAAGGGTTCATTAAAGCACTACCTGTTGCAGAGGTGACGCGGCTGTGTCTCTTCCAAAAGGAGCAGCTATTCCTCCTGCTAGGGATAAAAACAAATGGCCAGGGCTCATTAGGACTTAAGTCCCTTTGATTCAAGGCCTGGAAAGGACCTCATTCAGCCAGAGCAAATTGGGCTGTGTCTACCTGATACGTTGCAGGCAGGTAGGATCTTGATTTGTCCAGACAGGGTGCCTGCCCAAAGTAAGCTGGTTATGGGCAGTGGCTGTGAAGGTTTAGACAGCATGCTGCTGAGAACTGAGTGGACCAGCTGAGGAGCAGCACTGCCAGTAAAGCCTGAGGGCAGGTAGCCTTTTTGGATGTCTGCTTCCACAGAAGTCCTCCACGGCTTAGAGGTGGCCAGAGTGGAATGAGCTCCCAGCCTTGGTGACACTATCTGCCCACTTGCCTCCTCTGCCCACAGCTCAGGAGCGGGAAAAGATGGCAAAAAACCAAGCTAGAAATACAGTCACAAGATTTCCTTCTCTTTGTATCCTCATGACGGCCAGCAGCAGCCAGCTCCCTCAGATTGTTGGCATGTCTCAGTGTGTTTGCCTTTGCCAGACTCGCTCCCGCAGGCCTGCTGTGGTGAAGCGGAGCTGATGAGCAAGGGCAGAGGAGGGGAGCCCTCCCACCACCACCTTGCTCCCCAGGGCAGCAGAAAGGACCGAACATCTGAGTGGTGAAATATCTTCTTAGCTGTAACGTCTCTCACTTGAGAATAACGTGGCAGCCACTCTCACAATGCTGCTCATTGCTTCCTACCTTTTCTACCTTTTCTTCATCTCTTGCACCTTTGATGTGATTTATTTTATAAAGCAGTTTATTTTATTTTTTTAAATAATTATTTTTTTTTAAATATAAAAATTTTAAAATAGGCTTTGCACATGTTAATCGGTCTCAGAGAAGTAAGATGGATTCTTACTGGGAAGAATTACTTCCCTTACAGGGAAGTAACTGGATTCTCAGTGACAAGTAGAGAAACAGGTGAGATGCACAGAAGGCCTGACTATGCCTGTGGAAGAAAGACATGGCATCACTTACCGAGCAATGAAGGGTGAGTGCGGGAATGGGAAGGCAACAGTACTTCCCAGAGAGCCCTAAGAGAAGACCAAATTCTCTGTTTCTTTTTACTGAACTGCTTAGTGTACAAGTGCACATTTTGCACAGAGAGATGTATTATGCCAGTGGCATCTGGGGCTGTTCAGCCTAGAAAAGGGAACACTAAGGGGGGGATCTCATCAGTGCTTACAAATAGCTAAAAGGCAAGTATCAAGATGATGGGGCCAGATTCTTTTTAGTGGTACCCAGTGACAGGACAAGGGGCAATGGGCACAAAATGGACACAGGAAGTTCTGTCTCAACATGAGGAAAAACTTCTTTCCTTTGAGGGTGGCAGAGCACTGGAACAGGTTGCCCAGAGGGGTGGTGGAATTTCTTTCTCTGGAGATACTCAAAACCTGCCTGCATGCTTCCCTGTCCAGTATGCTCTAGGTGAACCTGCTTTGGCAGGGGGTTGGACTAGATCCTCTCTGAAGGTCCCTTCCAACCCAAATCATCATTCTGTGATCTGCGTGGAGAGCTTGATACCCATTATTTCTTGTTAGTATGGGGTAAGATGTCAGAACCCAGAGCACAGCAGGAGCATCAGGCGCTGTGCCAAAGGACAAGCAGCATGCACAAAGGGAAATCGAGCACAGGAGAAGACACATCAGGCCAAAGAGAGAGCTAGAAATAGGACTCTGACAGCTCTTGCACTCCTACCTCCCCCAGCAGGCACAAGAGCATTCTTCCCTTGCCCAGCAGGCAAGCAGCGGCTGTTGCTGTGCTCTATATTTGCAGAAGGAGATGCAGCAGGAGGCCCAGCCATAGACTGGGTCCCCCAACTTTGCTGTCTCTGTACCAGCATGGTGAAAGGCAGACACCAGGGCAGGGTGACACAGAGCAGGCAAGGAGTGAAACAGGGCATTGCTTACAAGGTGCCAGTGAAGACCCACGTGAGGCCACAGGGCAATAAGTGAACTGGGAACCTCCTAAGAATTACAGTAATTGTTATTAATTTATGCATGGATTTCCCCTGTGCTGTCTAGATAACGCTGAAGTCTGTTGGACTTCCCAGCAAGCAGGGGAAGAAAGCACACAGAAAACCCCAGCCAACCAAAAACCAGACATAGGGTGAAAAAGCCTCTTGCTTTTTAATTATTCAACACAGTTTTGGTACCTAACACTTTCAAATGGAGATGCTATGCCCAGCTGTTGCCCAAGCTGCTGCATCCAGCCAACGAGGGCTTTGAGTTTTAAACCATCAACCTTTTATGTAGAGTTCTCTATAGCTGCAAACATGAAATACAGTCAGAAGATTTGGGGTTTGATTTGTTTTTCTTTTTTTTTCTTTTTACTGTAGATCCTACCTGTGCTGGGTTACAAAACCAGAACAAAAACAAAAGTGGCTGAAATTTTCTCCTGGCCATAACATGCAGCGTAGAAAAGGCACAAAGCCTGATTTGATATGACTGTTTTTGACAAGTAATTTAAAAATCTCGTATAGCTGGCTTTACACTGAGCAGCAGCGAATCCCTGGGGTCTTCTGTCCTAATTTGACTGTGGCGTTTTTATTTGGTTGGTTTTGGAGAACTTCTTTGTTTTTAATGAAGGCAGTAGAAAGAATGGGAAAAGGCTGAAAACTCAGTCTTAAAACATAATGGCAGAAGTTCCAAAGTCTTTACATTAAAACAAGCAGGCAAGAACTACTCTTCTCTCTACATTAACTCTTTTAAGAAATTTCAGGAAAACTGAGAACTACTGGTTGATTTGTATTTTTCTTTCTAGAAATTGCCTGACACAAAACAGTTCTGCCTTGTTTATAAACCAGAATTTCCTGGTGAAGTATTCCAGAAATGCAGTACATGCAAATCTTAAGACAGTGACTAATTATTGCAATTATTATGTCCTTGAAGATAAGCAGCCTTCCGTTTCTAATGGGTGGTTATTTGCTGAATACTGTTGGCCTTAGATATGATGAAGAATTATTGTTTCAGGTGAATCTAAGAGGTATATAGATAATATGAATTCTTGCATAGACCAGGAAATATGAAGAAAAAAAATAAAATCAATGGGTTTTTTTAATTTTTATTTAAACAGCTGGTGTGTCTCATCCTACCTTTCTTAAGCTTTGGAATATTAGAGAGCAAGGGAAGCATCACATTGCGAAATACTGCAATTATAAAGGGAAAACATCAACAGAGAAATCCAAAACACCCAGCATTGCAGAAAACTAACTAGAATTTACATCAGATGCTGCCATCCTGACAACATGCTGATGAGAAAATACAGTAACACAGTTCTTATTTAAAAGCAAAAAAACCCTGGTGGGTTACAATATAGCTGTAAAGGTAGTTAATCAAGCTACGCTCCTAAAAACCTGTACAGATGGAACGCTGAAATGGATGCTTTAATTGCTGTTTTTCACATTGAGTACTGTGTTTCATAACTGTCTTCCCCCTGGTAGCTGCTTCAGAAAGGATTAACAGATATTTGTTTACACCATACTCTTTTCTTTAACGTAAGACACAGAAAACTCAACAGTAGCAGCACATACTGCTCCCCGGCCATCGCACAGGATTTAGGCTGTCCCCCTCTCCTCCTACTGCAACCTAGAGGAGCAAGAGCCAAAAGCTGTTTAACGGGTATTGTTCTCTTCTCATACAAATGAAGTTTCAGCCAAAGGCTGACAGCAAGACACAATACAAGGTGAGGGTCTCCTTACTTTGTGTTAGAAAGCACTTGGGGTCTCTCACTATTTGTTGGGGTTCTTTGTTTGTTGGTATATGACTAGGTCTAATGGTCCAAAATTGAAATTTCCATTCCATGTGGCACAACTAAATTATTCTTTGTGTCCCTATAGACAGCACGCAGAAGTTCTGTTTCATGCCTGCAGATGTAAATCTGATCTGCCTCAGACAAGTGAGCGAGCATACAAAGCTTCTCCATTGAGAGCTCGAGCACTGCTGTTAGTAGGAGCAGGGGGGCTCCATGTCAGCATTGATGTCATATTTGCTTCTACACACATTTCCTTCACACTGATTCTCTGGAGCTAATGCATCCACCTATTGTGTACTGTTTGAATTAAAAATGGAATTAAACGACCATCGGTATCTAACTTCCATATCCAACAAACATCAGTCCCACTGACTTTAATAAACTCTTACCAAAAGTCACTGAGTCTTGAGACTCATTAGGAAATGGAGCATAGCTGCTCCCAGATATTCAAGTTCTGCACTCAGGAACACTTGCCTTATGCATATGCAAATGCAGCCATTATCCCTATTAACAAAGAAGGGAGGGGGAGGGAAAATAAAACATTAAAAGAAATACGGCGCTGGTTGTGGTGAGTTGTCTTGAACACAAAGCTTCAGGTCACACAACACATTCTTCATCTGTGTAATGGCTACTCACAGCTGTGGACCAGCCTCTGAGGCACCCATAGCCAGGGCAGCTCAATTTGGAGGTAGGCTCTGATGATTTTAGCTGCTAATCCCTGTAGAACATGGTGGACACACCACCAGCTTGCTGGAACAGGCTGCCCAGGGAGGTCGTGGAGTCCCCTTCTCTGGAGACATTCCCACCTAGGTGCAGTCCTGAGTAATGTGCTCTATGCAATCCTGCTTTAGCAGGGGAGTTGGACTTGCTCTCTAGAGGTCCCTTCCAACTCTGACAATTCTGTGATTCCGTGAAACCCAAAGCCAATCACAGTGCAGAGCAAAAAGCCTGAGCGTTCTTGTTTTGAGCGGCAGGGGTGGAGACCAATGCAACCATGGGCTGCTGCTGGGCCGTGCTCTGTGTCCTGCTCCTCTGCTTAAGGCAGCCACATCAGTGTACATGGACCTGCAAAAGCTCACTGCCATGTGCATACAGGAGTGCCTTCAGATGCAGCCTTCACACACAGGCCCCTGACTCCTGCCCGAGACACTTCATCTCGCTGCAGCCCCTGGTTTAACCCTCAGCTGTTCCTTTGCGTTCCAGAGTCACATCAGTCCCCTGAGAGGCTTTTTCCACAGAATTTCTACTCTGACCTTCACCTGACTGAGGGAAAGGAATGTGCAGAAGGTTGCTGGGTTAAAAAGTGCTAATGTGGGGTATGAAGCAATGACCCACTTCAGGAGTGGAAGAGCCATCTAGTTCTTACAGGACTTTCCAGAACCCTGGTGTTCAGAGGTGCGTGCTAAACTCGTGCAGACACACTGGAAATTGAGATCTGTTGGCCTCTATAGCCATTCAATTCACTAGCCATTTTTCTTTCCAGCTCCTGCATCTACAACTAGTGACAAACCACATCCAGCCTATTTCTTCTCACTTTCAAACTACCACACTCAGCTGAGTCATCCTGGCCTCCTCGCACTACACGACCAGGACTGATGGTAACAGGGACAACCAGTAAGAGTGAAGCCTGGAGGGCTTTTCTTTTTCAGATCAAAGCACTTCATACAAAATATTTCAGCAAGAAGCAAAGAAAGCTGAAGTAGACTTTGGAGTGGATCGGAATTGGCAGCAACTTTTTATTAGCCTGAGGATAAAACAACTGTGTTGCATCAGGATTTATGTAGTTATTTAAAAAAAAAAAAAAAGGAACATTTTTTATTTACAGATATTTTTGTTTATAGAGTAAGTTTGTTTTCAAGGTTTTGTTAAAAATGTAAGTATTGTTCTAAAGCATGCTATGGGGCTGCATCTAATTAGGATTCCTTCCTCCTATGAGATAAAAGATCACTCAGTTCAATGTGTTCCTGAAGGAGTCAGTGAAATCCCAGCAGTGGAGGTAGGAAGCATGTTTCAGTTTAAAATGCTGAGGAAAAGAAACTCAGTATTACTTCAACTTTTTCCCTACCTCCATTTTTAAAGGCTCCTCAGAACGCTAGTGCTAAGACGACAAGCAGGGGAGTCACACAATCACCATAAAAGAGTCTAGTGCAGCGTGGGATGAACTTACATGGCCCACAAATACCCCTCGCAATGGTTTGAGGGTTCCCAGTTCTGCAATAAAACTGCACCTCAGCTGGCCTGTCCCCTTGTGCTAGGCACACACACATGCCTCGGTTCAAGTTCAGAAAACAAACACAAGCCACTGACAGCAGGTTTAACCACTAGAAATAAATAGTTTGAATACCAAGGAGAGGAGTGTTGTCTCTCTCTCCATAGCAGTGGCGTTCACTCCTTTTTAATGATTTGCATGTGTCTGTGTGTTTTCCCATTCAAGGTGTACGGTGGATTTAGACCTTCCAGCAAGTTTCCTTCCTCTGATCACTTTGCACAGACCCCTTTCAAAGCAGTCCACAGATAATGCACAACCTCACAACTTCAGCTCAGGAACTATTGCATGCAGAAAAGGAAAGATGAAACGGAATAGGAAAGGAAAACTTGCAGGAGAAAGAACAAAAAGGCCCGAATCGTCTGCCAGATACCACATCTCATGTCACTCCCACACACCACGATCTGTCATAAGTTCAAGCATTGGAAGAAACTTTTGGGTTTTTTCCAGGACAGCAGGCAGGGTGAGGATCACAAGAGCACCCCAGAGCCAGTGAAGATCACTGCCAAGGTCTATCCCGTGCTCAGAAAACAGCTGGGAACAAATATCCCTCGGGGATAGGAATTGCCAACACAGCAGTCTTTTATCCTTCAGAAGTGTAACAATACTGATGTTTGTGCCTAAACCTCATACAGCATCCACAACCAACCCACTGAAAGCAGTTACCAGTGTCCTCCTCAAAAGCTTTTCCTCCTCTAGGAGTAAATGGCTTTGTTTACGCATATGGAATTCATTAACACTCAACATCAAAGCTGCTCAAGAGTAGGTAGGACTGAGCAGAAACCTCTGTGGCCAGCAGGTGTCAGAGAACAGGTGACCTGCCCTTCCAGCCCCTGCAGGAGAGCCCCCGCATGCTGGTAGTCTCCAGCATCCCTGTATCTCTCTCCTGTGCTCAGGTAAGAGCAACAGAGCATTTCTTGTGACCAGCCCTCTCAATTTCAGAAGACCCGGCTAAAATAATGGTTTGATGACACAAAAAAGACCCACCTTTAGCTCACACCACCACCTCAAAATCAGTACTAACTCATGACACGCAGAAGTAATGTAATGCAGACTCCTGCTGCAGATTCATATTTGTTCAAAAATGTTCCAATTTACTTTGTATCAGCAGGCTTCATGCTGGGTAAAGAATAAATTCCTTATCAACAATTAGGAAATGAACAAACAAAAAAACCCCTACTCTCATTTTTTCCTCCTGTCCAAGTTACAAGCAGTGTGAGCACTGGCTCACTCCTGAGAAGATCATTCCACTGAATCCGTACATGACTGAACTCCTCACCTGAACAATCACAAAGCTACCCTCTGTGGCTGGAGTTTCCTTAATTGCTTCCCAACTGCCCCCTCTTAAATTAGGTGAATACAAGTTGTACACAGTTTTGACAGCCACCACCAAACAGCAGTTATCTCTGTTCCCAAGTATCAATATCAAGCACTTAATGTGGCAATTTCTCATCATTTCTTGAAGACCACAAAAACTACACATCACCAGTGTCAGACCAATGTATTTACTGCTCCAGATACAGTCAAAGGTTTTCAACCTCACACATACAACTGGTCTTCAGAAGACTGAAATCACAGGGATTCTTAATTGTAGCTCTTGTCAGCATGGGATGTAGGCAAACTACCAGGAAATCTGCCTTTTTGTGGTTGGGCTCCATTAGTGTCATTCAATGTCTTCCACTGGAGAAGGGGAGGCTACAAATCGTCAGCAAACCAAGCAGCTGGGCCTCACGTCTGCATTTGAGTTCTAAGTCTAAGCCTCTTCGCACATTCACAATCAAAATATAGAAACACATTTGCTTTGGCATCACAAATGTACCCATATACAATGACATACTGCAGAAATCATTACTTCTACTACAGTATAGCTAAGGACAAACACCAGGTGTATGAGAACATGATCTTCACCAGTCAACAGTACAAACCAAGAAAACAGCCTAAGCCATCCTCTAGGAAACGGCAAGGAAAGGACTCCATATAGCACTCAGAGAGGTCAGACAGTAACCCTTGTCCTAGGGGTGAACCTCCATGCTAGGCCAGATCTTTGCTGTGACAGCCAGCGAGCCGCTCCACCAGACCAGGCTGCTGCTTCAGGCACTCTCTTTAGAAAGACATCAGCTCAAAACTGTGTGCTCCAGACTGTGTCAAGTCAGGTCCATTTATCTCAGCCAGTCTCCCTAAGAAAAGGGTTATTGCACCTGAAGGGGCAAAACCCCTCAAGCCCATATATACCCACCTTCTCCTCTGCCCAAGACCCATCTGATTGATTTGGTGATACCCAAAGAATCACTTCAGATCACCAGTACATGCATATTGGACAGAGCGGCCCTGAATTGCTACATGAGACCATAATCCCTGTGGATGCAACACTGCAGTCTTACTGCACACAAAGTAGAAAAAACTTCATGTTTTATTCGTGCCAAGGCAGCTCCTGCCAGAATTGAGACTTTTAACCAGAACAGACAGACAACACCGCTCATGACACTTCACACTTTTTGTCCAAGGAGACCTTTGCCAAGGCAGTGTGTTCTTTACTTGGAAGTAATCACCAAAAGAGATCAGGCCCTGGAGGTGAAGGACTGTCACTGTGCTTAAGACGACACTTCCAAACAGAAGGAATATGAAAATTCATATGCTGTAGGATGTCACAAGAAAAGGTGATGGCCTCTGGGACACACAATAAGGACAAGACTGCACTTTACGTCAAAAGACGGGTTGACATAGTGCTAGTGACATGGTTTAGTGATGGTTGGTTTTTTGGGGTTTTTTTTTTATCAGTTAGGCTGATGGTTGGACTAGATGATCTTAAAGGTCCCTTCCAACCTAGACAATTCTGTGATTTTATGGTTAAGTGGTAACTTGGCAGCATTAGGTTGATGGTTGGACTTGATCTTAAAGGTCTCTTCCAACCAAAACAATTCTATGATTCTGTGATTCTGGGCAGACATAAGCAGCAAGTTCTACTTTGCTGCTGAATACCCACTCTTCTCTAAGCAACCTACATCTTAATGTCTTACACATCAGCGCAACTAAAATTTGACTGCAAAATTTTTAAGTGTCCAGATACTCCAAACAGAACAGCTGTATAAAGAGACCTAGAGAACTATTTGTGAGCTAATTCTGAATACTTTTAATGGATTGCACAGATATCTACATCTGGTTTTACAAAGTACATTTTATTCTCATATAGACATGATGCCGTCTGGTAGATAAACGCTTATCTTCCACCCCGTGACAAAGCATCAAGTGATCCCATACAGCTCTTACTGATAACTTTTCCAATAAATGTATTTCTTGGCTAAATGCAACATGAAAGAGTTCTTGTTGAAAAGAGGCAGAACGGTCTCCAAGTTTTGCACATAGGGCGCTCAAATAATTTTCACAGACACACTAGGATCATATTGCAATAGAAGGGTCAGTCTTCCAATAACACAAAGTTGATTGACACATTTTACTTTTGCTTTCCATTGTATAAAAAAAAAATAATCTATTTTTGCAGTTCTTCCTATAGAAATATGCCACAAGTAAGAAGCAATGGATTAGAAGCTAGGCAGAATCCCTACCATATAAACTAAAGGTAAAGGGTAAAAACAGAGATGATGAAGCTTCAGCTGAAACCTTTCCTATACAGCAAGGATTTTACTACATTCCCTTTCCAATAGCCAAGTACACTAAGTTAGTTATGTTAACTAACAGACCTTTTAAAAAAATTAAAAAACAGACCCCAAACCAAAAGAAACAAACAAAAAAGTCACATCAACTTTACTCCATGCTCTTCCACCTGAATAAGAAAGCCTGAACACAGTAGGCAAAAAGAAAATCCTGTTTTGAGGAAAATACCATCTCCAATAGTCATATATTATGCATTAGAGATTCCCAGGATTGAACTGCTAACGCGTGTATGCTGCTAGAAGCTTAGGAGTGTTGTAAATACACTAGCTGCTGCAAGCAGGATGTTTTCGTATCAGGCTGCCTGAAAACCTGAATAGAAGTTTAAACCAGTCTTCTTCCATAATCCATTTTACATTTAGAAAACCAGTCTGCAGTTGGATCAGTTCCTTTCAGCCAGCCAGATGTTACAAGCTAACAAGGGTGTCATAGGGATGATTCTTCAGTCTTCATCTTTTTTGTTTCTCCGTTTGAACCACGTTGCAGTTCCTCCTGCCTTTTCTTTTTCTGCTGCTGTAACCTCTCCTCTTTCCTCTGTAGGTAGTCAGCCATGTTATCAAATGAGGCCTTGTAGAGGCTGCTGTAGTGTCTCTCCGTGCCAACAAAACCTGCAAAAGGGCAAAGCAAGAACACAGGTGTTAAATTCCCTTAGCAGTCTCAGCAATTACTTCTTGTACTGTAATTCTAGATAATGGCATTTCAAATAATTTACTGTGATCTTATCCACTTTATTAAATATCAGCATTTACACTGTGTAAGCCTGACTGGTGTTGGTAATCACCTGTCCTGCATTCACACAGCCAAACATAGCCTCTGGTTTTAGTCTAAAAAAATGGGCACAGAGGCAGGCACCTGAGGTGGAAGCAAAGAGACACAGCTCTCTTTAGATGTTGGACGCTTCAAGGCTTCTGAACACAGACTTCAAGGCTTCTGTTTTTAAAAAGTGACTGCTGTTGCTACTTTTTGTTAGACATCCCACTAGAGTTGCTCCCCAAGACCTAAGCACTGCAAAGGGCGTATGCTACATAACTGTGCTTGGCTGACTTGTCTCCTAGAGTATTAACTTGAAAGAAGCCCAAAGAGGTAGACTTCAGTGAGGTCCTACAGCGTACACACATTTCTAAATATTCACCCTGAGAGTTCTGTTGCACCTTCTGTGAATTCAGTATAATATTCACCACATCACCTCCAAGACTGCATTTAGATGAGCTTAATAGGGAACTAACTACCATCCAAAAAAACCCAATCAGAATTTTTCTGAGAAATACAGAACAATCTCTGTAGAGAATACAGAACGAGACTAGCCGGACTAGGTCCACAATTCTAAAGAAATGTTAGAGTGGTACCTGACAAAGCCAGTTACCTCTAGTTCTCTTTGTATTCCTACCTTTTCCCCCTTTCAAAAATTTTTGATCTTAAAGGGCAAATGTAAGGAATCCAGTATTTGCTAGGGTGCATGCTGCTCCACAGTGAAGTACATACAGCTTCCCATTGTTTCTTGGTACACAAAGAAACCAACTTTCCCTCACTGGTACTTAGCAAAGAGCCTGCCTTTAATTTTAAGGGTCTTGCACTCGCATATTAACCCATTTATTGGTCTATGGCCCTGGGAGAAATTCCATGCTGCCAGTCTAAATATCCATGCTACTCTACACTTGATCAGCCTGCACTAAATCTTGCTCTTTTTCCAGTATCAATTAGAACAGAACGACAAACTGTTGAACATGTACTTCAAGATTGACCATAAATCCTACAGAATCAGTCAGGTGAAACAAGCTTATAAAAAGATATGCAGGCATTAAGACTGGGTTTAAACAACATAATGATCACCTTTTTTAAAAGGAGTAACTACCTTTTCAAGCACTAATTATGCATTGAAATAAGTGCTCATCAAGTGAGCCTCCCCATACTAATTAAAAATAATAGACCTTGTCATCTGAGCAGTCCTCCTTTCCCAGCTGCAGGAGCAGCCGGCTACCATGTATCACAGTAATTTGCTAAGCTGGCTAATTACGCTCAGAACCTCTTCCTCTGCCTGCTCTTTTTGCTTCTCTGTTGCTCATTTTCACTCAGATCTCATACTTCTAATTATCTGCCTGGTCGTAAATATCAAGTCTGCAACACCTACATGCAAACGCTTTCCCTTCCAAAGGAGTAACTGAATTCCTTTTAGATTTCCAAGACTGCACCAACTTAGCGACAACTTCAGAACCATCCAATACTAAGTATCAAGAAGACTTTACATTAGACTGCACATTCCTGCAACTCTTCCACCTATGTGGGTTAATCACCTTTACCTATGGCTAGCAAGAGACCAGTGAGGACTGTGACACCTTTTTCAAGGAAGGAGGTTCCCAGTCTCCCAGCAAAAGTACAGGAGAGAGATTTCAATTAATCAACTCTCAATACATAATGAAACATCCATGAGCACATGCCACAACGCAACCCTTCTCTACCCTGCAGCCATCACTGCCATAATTTCAGCTTTTAAATGAAGTTGCATCATTCTTAAATACAAAAAAAATCCTGAAAACATAGGGTACTTCAGAACTAGTCACTCATGTACCATTTTTCTGCCAGAGACCAGAGGTGGGGCAGAAATCAAGAACGAAATGAACCAACCCTGATACCAATTGATTTCATCCCTGATGATACCATCCAGGGTCACACCCTCCAGCCACAGCAAACTCCCCAGTCACCCATCTTTACAGCAAAGCTGCTCCTCCCATGACTACTCCAATCCTCACTATCTCCTCTGTACTTATGATAAAGTGTCACACCCAGGTAAGAGACAAGACAACAAACAACAGCATTCGCTATCCCAGCGGTAAGACAGACCCCAGCAGCTCTGTGCTTAGGCACATCCCTGTGACGAGGTGGCTGTGTAAAACAGTTATAATACTGCAATTCACATCTAAATGACTGCAGCATTTCGTAGCAACAGTAACCTGAACGCACATCACGATCCACACTGAATTCCATACTAGACAGAGTGGCAAAACCAAGAAAACTCTTAGATTAAATGGCTTCCCACAGCCAGCTGAACTGACTTGAACTCCAATTTCGCTCTTCAATCTGATGTTTTAACTGTAACAATTGCATTTCCTGGGCCTTTCTGACAAATTTCTCACCTTCAAACACTGTCCAGTTGTCTCGCAGATATTTTGACATCTTCTGTAATCCTTTGTCATCAGTTACAGGCTGGGAAAAGAAAGAACATCACATGACATTTTAGGAATAATAAACAAAGTTATGTTTCACAGAACACTGGAAAATTCAACAGCTCTCAGATAAGTACAGCATAGGGAGAGCGAGTGTAAATCCTCCATGATGTCTTTTAGGCTCCTTTTTTCTAGGACTGCTATAGAAACCTGGCTTAAGATCATGTGTTCTGCTGGGGAAGCTTTGCAGCTTAAAAGAAAAGAAAATGCATTCCCCCTTACTAATCCATGAGGAAAATTATTATCACGAGGAACACATAAGGGTCAAAAAAGATTCATTTAAAACCACTTCAGTACTACATCATCATTAGCTAGGGACTCACAAGGATAACAAGCGAGTTTCCAGTTGTTTAACAGATTTACAGAGAATCTGGTAACACACATCTCAAAATTGACTCCACATCCAGAATGAAAACAAAAATCCCCTAATGCTTCCAGAATGCTTTGTTCCCCCCAAAGAGGCAGGCATGGGGAAGGCCGTGTGGAAAGCATTCCTGAGCAAAACAGAACAGGATTTTGTTGGTTTGTAGGTTGGTTTTTTTTTTTTTTTTTTAATAATCAAGTGTAGCACACAGAAAGCACAGCAGTAATTTAAAGTACTGAGTACAACAGCTGACAACCACCCTGCTCGATCCCACTATGCCAGATGTTAGCTTTACCAGAGAAGAGATGGATGCTCATAACAAGCTCTCAGCATCTTTATGTTATACACAAGTGAGAAGTAAAAATCTATGACTGTTGCTCAGTCTCAAAACATGGAGAAGTGTGCCATTTAGCTTTCATGGAACATAGTTTACTCCACTTTTTATTATGGCCTCAAGACAACGCAAAACATTCTGGATGTTAGCGTAACAAAAGTATCTACCTTCCACTGTCCATCACATGGTCTGTACAATTGAAGAGGAGCTTCCCTGTCTTCCTCCAAGATCCATAGATCTCCCGTTTCCTCAAATGCGATGTCCCAAATTTTATGTTTCAAAGAGATTTGCTGTCTGTAAACTAGCTGCTGGGCAACTGCATCAAGCTGAAAGATGTAGACCGTGGGAATGCTTTTGAGAGAAAAAAAAAACCTTAATTACCGTTATTACCAAATCCACCTACAGGCATCACTCATACAGCAAACTACAACCACCCACTCTAATTCCCAGCAGAGCCAAAGTAAAGTTATTAGGAATTACCAAAAATACCCTAGTACTTCAAGCACGGTTTGTTTACATGATCAGAGGCAGAAGCTGTGAATACCTAACATGTCAAATGGCATTTCAAGTGTTACATGAACGAAAAAAGCAGTCAGCACTTCCTTTTCTTTAAAAGAAAAGGTAGTAAAGGGAATTTTGTAAGGATTACTAAGGATTTATATAAGAAGTGTTCCATCATGGCACAGTGGCCTACAGGGCTTCACTTGAAGGAACGTCTAGGTGAGCACCAGCCAAAATAAAACAGGCATTACATGCCAGGGAGGGGAGGAGGGATTGAGAGTGGCAGGAAACCTCAACACAGCTGAAGAATAGGACTCTGGCACTGCACTCATCTCCGTCTCTCCCAACAGCACTCACTCCTCAAACAGCCACAGCATCTACGGACAGAGCCTCCTAACCTCGCTCGGGCAGGTCCCCTGTGTGCCAGGCAGGACACTTCAGCTCCCTCCCGAGTTGCCCACCAGATCCACCTGACAGCACTGCTCAGAAACAGTGGGCTGTGGAGCTGGAAATAAAAGCCTAATACAGAGCAAAGCATGGCCCCTGGGCTAAGTGACACAGACACAGCCCTCAGCTGACATGGCTTCCCCTTCCAGGCCTGGTTTGGTATCCCTTGGAGAAGGTATGACAGGAAGAAGCTAAGGCTCCTTGCTCTGGCAAAGAGTGAGTTCACCAAGGTGACAGACAGCTGATTTCACTGTACAAGTAGCTCTGGCAATCTCTCCATTTCCTGCCGGCAAGCTCTTGTCAGAAAGAGCAGCTTCCTTGGCAGGCTTAAGGTGCTGTGTGGAAAGAGAGGGGAAGTGTTCATTCCCACAAGACATTTTCCTGACAGTTGGATTTCCAAGGTTCCTCCTTGCATGGGCCCTTAAGCTCCTGAGCATTCTCTCCTTTGGCAAGCACGTACACTTGAACTCAAAAGTCAACACAGCCTCTCCACACTTTCAAACTGAAGCAACTGTGGTTTTAAACAGAATGGCCGAACCCATTTACAGGAGCAGAATATGGTAACAGAACTTTGGCTGCTCCATCTCCACAGTACCCTGAAGAAATGAGACTCAAACCACAAGGGTCAGACAAGAGATTTAGGGAGACAGCCTAGCACCATGCAGGGCTCTCAGTCATCTTAGCCTTATCTTTCCTCCCATGAGGGAAAGCCATCACAAAGTCTGCAAAATTTAACTAAGCTGGGTAACCCTCACACTCACCTCTGCACACAGACCAAGTAAAATAAGGACTCAGAGCCTCCCTGAGAGGCCAGAAACATGCCTGGGATGGTCAAAAATCCACAGCACGAGGCTAGGGGGAAGTTCAGAGGGCCAAGAGGTGCAGGAGCTGTGAAGATTTTAGCCATTTTTCTATTTATTCTTACCGGTCACATAGAATGGCGACATAACTACCTTCACAGCAGTAGGTTATTCTTGACACAGGGTATTTCTATTAGGAAAAGAAAAAGAAACATCCTTGTAAGTTAAAACCATTTATGGGCAGAAAATTCACACTCCATTTCCTGTCTTAGCCTAGGAAATTTAGCAGATGTCTAAATTTACAGTAATTTACCGTTTACTGAATTGTAGCAGCATTTTTGGTTTATGAAGTTTTCCACACTTCTCTCTTCATAGCCACCCAAACAGAGATCAAATGGAAAGGCTTTAGTAAACTACTCATAACAGACAAACTAACAGATACAGGAAAGTACATCTCATTCTCTCCTGTAATACTAATGGCAAAAACATAACATTAGGCCTGCTCTGCCAAGATACCACACTGGCAGCTCAGAGATTATAAACACAAGCCATTAGCTGCTGTTATGTTTGTTAAAAAAAA
>VXBJ01004317.1:362547-378313 GCA_013400055.1 Nycticryphes semicollaris | reverse complement strand
AAAAAAAAAAAAAATAAAGAGGAGATAGTGATGCATAGCTAATAGCCTTGCTGCATTGTCTCTGTTTTCAACCTGTGTCTGCGTGAATCCATATGGCTTAACCGAAAATGTGTTCTGAAGAGCAAAGCAAGACTGCCTGAGGCCATTTTCCTCATTGAAACAAAAAAATTCAAACCAGAAAAAATATCCCACACCCAACAACAAAACCCCCCACACCACACTCCTAATTTAGCAATTCTATAGCTTTTTCTGGGATAGAATGAGAGAAATACCTTTGCTGCACAAACCACACTACTTGAAATGTCTAACAACTGAAGTCCCTTGAGTGGGAAGTAAGAACTTGGGAGGAGCAGGGAAACTGCAAGAAGATGCCCTAGGGTGCTTTTTCAAAAGTATCTGTTATATAATGTGAAAGACAAAACTGCAAAGGCAAAAGGCTGGTTCTCAAGTAGATTATACAAGAAGCGATAACACCAACACTTCTGATTAATAAAACCTGCCTACTAGGGAAGTAGTGAGTTACTCACGTTAGGGCAGGGAGAAGATATCTTCTTGACACTCTGCCAGCAGAATACAGACACATCCTCAATTCCTCTTTCCTTTTACCCCTTTTCCAGCCGTCACCTCTTTCCCTAACACCACACTAGTCACTAGACAGAACCTCTGGTTCACTAGGTGAAGCCGAATTTGGGAGTAACCACAGGATTTTACCCTTTGAGCCACCAGCTGAGGTATAGACATTGCCAGGCTGCTTGTTTCAGAATTTTGCAATAGCTATAGGAAAGCAAAGCAAGCTGTGCAGCTTCCAAACATTCAAGTCAGCAACTTTAATACCAGAAGCTAACTATTTTGTCAACAGTACATGATGCAAGTACTGAAAGATAAACCAACTGCAGGAAAGAAGGTTAATTAATGGTACAAACATAGCTGAAAACCAGTGTTACACAGTACATCTCCAGCATGTGAAGAAAAAAAATAAAATCCATTGCATCATGCAATCTCATGGGGGGAAGCAAGAACAACATCATGCACACACTTTTTGCTCACATACTCAACTGCCTGTTTCGACAGAAGAGGAGCTCTTTATAAAAAAACAAGAGAACGATATGTCTCAGAGCCCTTGGGAACAGATGGGACTGATCTCTTCCTACTCTGTAGAAATACTAAACTGTTAGTTTATATTTAGCATTGGGACCCAGGACCCTTGTTTAAGACAGACATAAAAAATGCTCATGGTTCCAAACACAAGGTAGGATGAGTGGGCTGAATCAGAAAGGTTCTCTGTGGCAAATAGATCTAAATGTAGTTATTGCAGCATGGAGGCATTTACACTACAGCTTTAGAGCAGAACTGACAGCTCCTATTGTAAAGCACCAGTGGGTTCTTCAGACATTTAAGGGAACAAGCCAAGATAGATAGATAGATATATTAAAAAAAAAAAAAAGAAAGCAAACCTGTGATATTTATTTCTAATAACAAAGCTCTGCCTCTCAGCCTGACTCATGACAAATATGCAGGGCAAGTGCATCGAGGGGATGTGCCCACCTACGCAGCTGAGTGCTTTGTCAGAGAGACAAAGGGTTCTGTGAACTTGAATGCAGCAGCTTTCCCCCACCCTCACTGGGGGAGGGAGGGAGGAGGTGGCTTTTTTTGTTTTTTTGATTTGAACCAAGAGTTATTCACAGCTGGACACAGACAAGAAAATGCATCTTCTTCGCAGGCTCTTTCCTTTCCTCATGTGTGGGTAAGTTAACAATCAGCAAAGTGAATGCAAGCCCCAGAGTAATATCTAGTTCAAGGACAAGCCTATGAAATCAGTTAACTTAAAGAAGAGTTACAAGAGAAGTCTGCAATAAACAGATGTTTGCTTGGTACACTCTGAACTTACTCAGCATTTATATGACACTGTTATCAGCCTGCCAACACCTGAAAATTAACTTTCAGTGTCATCTGTGAGAAGCAGTGACCCTATGAAAAATTAATGTACTGAAACATTGGGGTAGAGTTGTGCAATTCACATTCTGAACTTTAAACAAGCTACTGCTGTCAGGATGATCAGATGAGGTGAAAGCTCCAAAGCAGGAAAAAACACTTATACAGCACTACGAAATTAGAGAATTACTCCCATTCTAATGGGAAAATGAACTAGGGATCTGCAACCCATCAACTGAAACCAACGTGCTACACTGCTCAAAACCACTCCTATATTCCCAAAACAGACATATATTCATCATCTGCCAAGCAAAATAAGCCCACATTTATGTGCTCTTATGACCCACCATTACTGAACATTCCGTTGTCATTGTGCTTCAAGTTTGTTTGAAGCTTCAGCACATTTACAGTGGTTATCAATGGAAAAAATGAAGTGAAATACAAAAGAAAAGAAAAAAACCAAAACCACCCACACTTATATGCCCATCTGGATTGCCAGGGTCATTTGCAGACAGCATGCTACTTACAATATAAAAAGTGCTGACGAGAGACTGTTCCTTAAAATTCAGACTATAAATGTCACCCCAGATTGTGAAGATGATCTTTGATACATCTGGAGGCACAGCACAACTAAATACTACCACCGGACGTCATCTCTGGCATTTCTAGCACTACGATGCCAGCAAAACACAAGTCTCCTTTCCCCTTTGGTCCTCCTGGCCAACAAGACAGTAATTGTTCTGACAGAAGTACATATTTACAGCTGTGTAGCAACACAGCACAAAGGTGGCAATGCACCACATTAAGGTTTAAATTTGTCATTTATTTGTCTGTAATCAGTGGAACACTGCCCAATCACTCTTCCAAGTACAGAGGAGCTCTGGAAGTCAACTGAGTCTTCTGCACCCCCCAAGCATTGTGCAAATTTTGTGTCATTGGAGACAGTTTAAAAAGCTTGTAAGAGCTGGCGGTAAGTGGAATTTTGCAGATTCAAGGCTTCCACAAACACCATTAGGAGACACTAAAACATGCCAACAAGTAGAAGAACTGCAAAACACTGCAGGAATACAGTATACTAACTGACATGTTAGGTCTATTTACTCCGTTTGTGGGGTTTCCCTTTCTCTCATTGTCTACTCACACTGAGGTAAAGCAGAACACAGAAACAGAGACTTCTCATAGCCAAATGGAACCCTGACTTTCTACTGAGAGACTCCATACACAGCATAACCTACGGAAGGGACGTTGTCAGGTATATCAGGAGGCAAGGGAAGTGTTACTGAACTACAACCAAAAGCATTTGAAGAGAGTTGGAGCTTTTTGCCTTTTTTTTTTTTTAAATAAATATATTTTTAAACTAGTTCCCACTTGCAGCAACAAGTTTTTTTTTCCTCCAACATTTGTTAGTTTACCCAGTGCTATGTTCAAGACCTATTACACATTTTAGTATTATTTTCTATAAACTTGGTTGTAAGCAATGGAGTTAGGGTTCAGTGTGAGATCAAGCACTGTTAGTTTACATGTAAGTTATCTTACAAAATGCTTAGCCAGTCTAAGCAACAAGTAGCATTTTTAAAATTAACAACAGGATTCCCCACTTCACAGATAGTTGCTTACTATCAAATAAAGCTAGAAGGCAAAGTATTCTAATATAAAACCATCTTCCCCCCAAAAAAGTGCCTTGCAACATTACTGCAGATGTGGATTTGACAGCTATCAAGCTATGCTGTTTTAAAAGAGCACAACCCTAGAAAACTTTGGTTTTGAAAGTCCCTGAGCCACTTACTTCCTGAAGACTATACACTAAGTCATTTGGTACATTTGCCTCAATCTTAATTCTCCCTTCGTTGCTCAAATCCTGGTGCACCCAGAATACAAGAAGATACTGGCTTTGTGGACCTGTTCCCTAAATTGCTACACACATTCTTGCTTATGAAAAACCCCAGCAGTAGCTATTTCAAATATTTCAAGCAGTAGACTCAAGCTGAAATGAGCCACAGACCTTACGAATGTCTAAGAGAGGTCTCTGGCTCGGATGTGCTTTAAGTTTTATTTTCAAGTTCAGGAGCACTTTAAGCTGTCTATAAAGATACTACCCTGAATTCCTGCTAACAGGAACTTCAGGCAAAAAACATTTCCAGTATCTAAGCTTTGAATGCTGTAATGTAAATGGTTACTCTCCTGTACGGGCAGAAAGCTGCAAGTTATTACTCCAACACAAAGAACAACTTGTTGATGTCTTCTGCACAGAAACAACCTCTGTCAGGTCTGTCTCTAGGAGCTTGGTCCTTCCATGGCTTGTGCTCCCGGTTCAGTACCCGGGAAGCCCACTAACAAGATCAGGCCAGACCTAAACAAACAGAAAAGAATCTCTTGAGAGATCTCCAGGAATAGCTCCTGACTGCTGGGAGAGGCTGGGCACAGCACACTTTGACTAACCAAAACCACAACAAAACACAAGAGACAGAACTTTTCAATTCAGTTTCAGCCTGGATATGAATTCCACAGTGGTTTTGCCCAAGAGTCATGCACGGCTACAGGCTTCTCGCCCACCTAACAGCTGGAAGACAGCTGTGGTCTTCAGAGAAAGAAGTATTTTTAGAGATTCACATGAAAAAACACACCCAGCAGCATGGGTGGTAAGATGAATAACTCTTAAATGACTCAACAGATTAGCAACTGGTTTAATATGATGTACACAGCAAGGTACACAGAACAAGTGCTGTTTCACTGCTAATAGGTTGCATGCCAATTCACATGACAAGAAAGAACAGAACCAGAGATCAAGTCCTACAAAAACACATTGCTCACATCAGATTAGCACCCAAATCACAGTAGCACCCCAAACATGTACATATCACACACTCATGTAAAGGCTGCGGGATAAAGAGACCTCCTGGAGTATTCACTTTTCAGATGGGACTTGTACAGTTTCATTTTGGACACTGCAGCTTCAAAATTCAAAGGAACAAACCCAGCATTTTGACTCCAAGGGGCAGTACTACTGCAAGTGACTGGTTACAACCATTACAAAGCTTATTTTTGCTCAGATAAAATTCCGAAGTGTTAAAGGTGCAATTTAAGTAGTCTAAAACTGTGTGAATTTTTAGATCTCTCCAGTGTTACAGGTTATTTTCTGGCTAAGAGACTTTCTTTCCCAAAATCCCAGGCTTTTATAACAGTTTCTAGGTCTCACATAACTTCTAAACCCACTGAAAGAAGGGAGGCACTCCTAACAAAATGCATCAAACATCTTTGGTAGTCGTGAGGACCAAGAGGACAGCAAAAGCACTAACATACATGGACGTACCTGGTCAGGCTTTGTTGTCTCTGGCCCACAGATGTTACTTAGATGACAGCAGTGCACTTCTTCCCCCTTTTTGTACTCCCAAAGTCTCAGAGTTGAGTCCTGGAAAGAGGGAAGTGGACACAAGTTGATCACTAAGAGCACCTCAGGCAAAGAGAAGCCTTCAGCTAAATCCCATTTCCCTGAAGATCTTCCCACAGAAGCTGCTAAATAGTCACTTAGTTAAGATCTCAAATTGCAGATAAAGCATTTTAATTAACATAATTTTTCACCTCAATTCTAGATTATTCCATCATGCTAACTTTAATCCTCCTTTTGAAGTGGAAATTGGGTAGCTGGAGGAGTGCATTTCAAGTCTGTCTCAAATAGCAGAGTAATACATGTGCTCCGCATTTTAATGGCAATTCTTTTAGGTTGCCCTTCTCTGGCCCTGCTCTATCACCCAAATTCTCATTTGATTTAGTAACCACCTGGAGGGAAACTAAACACTTCTCTGGAAAAAGAGAGTCATCAAAGGGCGTTTGCTAAGAATGAAATACAGCTGCACACAGCACTAATGCCAGAGTTGCTTAAAGAATTAGAGGAACAAGAGACAAGAGCCTTATAGAAGCAAGAGCAGCAGATGAAGCAAAATGCTAAGAATTACTGTGATCTTCACAGAAAGCATTATTTGTTTCCTATGCAGTTCTGTTAGTCTGGGAAACAAGGAATATTGTTTCCCTTTTTTTGGGCCATCTCCACCTACCCACTCTGTACAGGTCTGGCATGACAGCAAGATCCCACCAATTCAAGAAAAGGGCGGAGAGAAGGCAAATGAGGGAACACTCACTTCTTCAGTCCTCATCCAAGCACTGTGTAGCAATGCACTGCAAACTCTACACAACATGCACTCAACATACTGTGAGGACATAAGAGATGAGGACATGCTTCAGAACAAGTCTCACAAGGGAAAACAAGTTGGAGAGTAAAGAGACCAGTTTTCTTATCTTAAGAGCTCTAAAAAAATATATCTGTGAATCTAAGGCTATCAATTCTCAGGACACTCATTATCACAGCGGGCTGGCATAATATCCATTTGCTTTAAAGTTCTTTAAATAGTACGATGATTAAAGTTTATCTGTGCTGCAAAGGAAGAGTTAATGATGAGGACACACTGAGGACTTTACAATTTCTCCATCTCAGAGACCTTAATAAGAAGCTAGCCTTGCTGTAAACACAATAAAAGGCTAAGAATATGATTTAGGAATAGAACAGCTGAACACTGAACAGAAAGCTGAGAAAAGAAGAGAGGGAAGGAGGGAGGGAGAGGACATGCTGGAAACCACAAGAGATCATTCCAAGTATCCCAAGGAACTTGGGGAAACTCAAGCAAACCATGATTTTAAACTCTCAAGAAAAATATTTTTTTTAAGAAATTGGAATACATACCCCAGAAGCTGACAATAGCAGATCAGGATAGTTGGGTATGACAAGTATTTTGCTTACAAACCTAAAGGGAGAGCAGTCAAAAGTTGAACTCTTGCGTGACACCAGTCTTCAAACATATACAATAAGAAAATGTAACAATTTTAAAGAGAATATTATAATAGACAATCAAACAGATTCTCCACATCAAGCCAGAAAAGATGAAGAAAAAGTATGTCTGCAATACTTAATATAGTATAACAATACACAAACTACTGACTTTCTACTAAATAGAAAATATATTTCCCCACCTGCACTCAAGGAATGCTATTGACTTCCTCCTGGCTGAGAACGCTGCCATTTAGACCAAAAAATGCCAATCGAGACAGATCTACTCAGGCACCATGTTTGCTTTCACGATTCATGATGCACATTAAAAACATGAATCACCAGATGCTTTTAAAACACACCAGTGATGACTCAGCTTTCAGAGTACTACATCTCTCCCATCCCAGCTGGGGATTACTCAAAAGCAATCTTTACAAAATTTTAAAACAAGCACGTGGCAATTTACCACCAGTGTCTACATTCAGCCAGAAACCTTGTTTTTCAGAAGTATGTAATATTGCTGTCTACTATGACTTCCCTTTGCTGAGTGACAAGGACCAGAGCTTCTGGAGTTTTTTATTATCTGACAGCTTAGCAACTTAAAATGTAGTGACCCAAGCAGAATATTACCTGAGAGAGACAGTATTGCTTTTGAAAATGGACATAATTTTAAAAAGAGAAAAAAAAAAAAAAAGGAGGAAGAGATCTGGTCACTATAATACAAATTTTCAGGACAAAGCAGTAATGGTGAGTGCCTGCAGGCATAACAGATCCAGCAAGAATCACCATGCACCCCATTGAAAGAAGAAAATCCAGAAGCATGAAACGAGATGATTATACCTGCTTTATGTAACGCTTTGCTTATTCGTTCCTAATTTAAGTATTGAATTCTTAAAATATATTTCAATCGATTTACACTAAGTACCTTTCCACTCTGTGGTCACTAATGAGCTCTTTGTGCAGACACAATAGCCCCCATTTAAAAGTGTCATTCTGACCATCAAGTTCTATTAAAGTACAACTGTACCTTACAACTTGTACACAGTAGGTGGAAACATCAGATGAGTTTCCATCTCTGGAGACATTCAAAACCCTCCTGGACAACTTCCCTGTGCAACCTGCTCTAGGAGGACCTGCTCTGGCAGGGGGGTTGGACTAGATGATCTCCAGAGGTCCCTTCCAACCCCACACCATTCTGTGATCCTGTGATCTTGGTGGCTAAGTTTAGATAGGTTGCTACCCATACCTCAAGTCCCACACTGTCATTCCTTAACTCTTGTTTCTGATATAGGGAGTTAACTGTGCCATGTTGCATCACCTTATGAAAGCGTGGGCCCAGAATGGTGGTGTTATCCCCAAGTAACTCAGTGGCCACACAAGCAGAATTATGTATGTTCTCTGCCCAGGGCAGGGTTGTACCATCTCTGCTACCTCGTCACTGTGGACTTCAAAAATGTAGCAGTGGCCACTCTAAAAAAATCTGCACAATCCCCTTAACCTACTCAAAACCCCTAACAACCAATAACAAAAATCTCTAAAAGCCCACAAAACCACAGAGGTGGGAAGGCAAAAGTCAAGAGACTTTGTTAATACCACAACTGACAAGCATTTTAAGCAGCAAAATGCAGAGCGAAAAGTATTTTAAAAGTCCGCTTGACATTTATGTCTTCTTCATTGGAAAGGACCACTGAGAAGAAAAGGGAAAGTACAGTCCCTCCTAAAGACTGAAAAGGAAGTCCTGATACACTGTCTAGAAGATGGCCCCTATTCCTATACCAAAAGAACAACCCATCTCCTAGTAAATCAGAGCACATCGGAATCACATCAGTAGAGGTAGCAGGATGCTTTGCTCTCTTCCACTCTTCAGATGGCTGCAATTCGGAATTCCACTTTAGGATGGAGGAGGTGGAAGGGAAGGGTTATCCTTCCTGTTTTCATGCCTAGTGAACCCCACATTTTAGTAGACTTAATAACACAGTAGAACATCATCTTTCTACAGGGATATACCCTATGATCCACTTTCCACAGATCCTTTTGCTTGCCTAAGTCTTCTTGCAATAGCAAGAACCATCTCAATTGCTTCAATAACAACTGAACCCATCTCAAGAAAAACACAAACTACTAGAAAGGCCATTATGAGGCATGATTTCTTGAATCTATTTTATGGGACCATTTTGCCGCCTCTGCAGTATAATGTCCAGGCAGAAAGAGTAGTCTGTCCCTCATATTGATACAGCTGGGTTTTTTGATATTACCACAGAACCTCCAAGTGTAAGCTCAGCACTGAGACGGTGTTAGATTAGCATCTATTTGAACCACAACGACTAAGTCCTAAGACTTCCCTCTTTAAGACTAATGATCTCCAGGTTCTGTAGTCTCTTGTGGGCAGCAAGTTAAGGGAGGTGATTCTGCCCCTCTAATCTACTCTGGCAAGATCCCATCTGGGCCCCAGCTTTGGGGCGCTCAGCACAGGAAAAGTATGGACCTGTTGGAAGTGGCTCCAGAAGATCACAAAAATTATCAGAGGGCCTGGAGCGCCTCTCCTGTGAGGGCAAGCTGAGAGATTTGGGGTTGTTCAGCCTGGAGAAGAGAAGGCTCTGGAAAGACCTTATTGTGGCCTTCGGTACTGAAAGGGGGCTTCTAAGAAAGATGAAGACAGACTTTTTAATAAGGTCTGTTGTAGACTCAGACTAGATATAAGAAGTCTTTTTTTTTTATCATGAGGATGGAACAGGTTGCCAGAGAGGTGGAAGATGCCCCATCTCTGTAAACATTCAAGGGTAGGTTGCTGGGACTCTGAGCAACCTGATCTAGTTGGCAACGTCCCTGCTTATTGAAGGGGGGCTGGACTAGATGACCTTTAAAGGTCCCTTCCGACCCAAACCATTTTATGGTTCTAACATAGACCTAGCTGTTGTTTAATGTGATTTAAGAAGACTAAGAAGATTTCATTAATTGAGGCACAGCAAAGAGCTGCATGCAATAACATTTGCACACAACAAACTTACTCTTTGTGTCCTAGACAGTAGGCCACGATGTAATAAGGAGCCTTCGCCAAGCTCACTCTGATCTTCTCATCTCTGTCTGCAGTTAGAATATATTGGTCATCAGGACTCAGAGCCTGTTGGCAAAAAAGGGAGAGTTTTAGTGCCCATCAGTTCAATATTTGTTTTAACACAATTCTTCCAAGTAATGAGAAGAAAAAAAAAAATCCAAAACAACCCACATAAGCAGTAAACTATCTGTTTCTCCAGACTCTGAATGGCAGATGCAAGCATTAAGCCATGCTTTTCTACTGACAATGGAAGCAAAAATCTTTATGGCAGTAACTTTCCCACTTAATAAGACAAGCAAGACTGACCACCAGGTCCAGTGAAAGCCACTGAGCTCTAAAGCTACAGGCCCAAGTCCCACTGCATCTTAAAAAAGAAAGAAACTTATCACATTGAAGAGCTCAACTGACATGACAGACTGGGTGAACTCCCATATGTATTCCACCATCAAGTCTTCCGTGACAGTACCATAAAGACTTTTTGAACATGCACACTCCCATAACATATAACCCTTTGGTAAGCTTCTTTCTTTACCAAACTCTGCAAATGCAAACTCAGTAGGAAGAAATCCAGACCACGTACTTCAGTTATATAAAAGAGAACTCCCAAATTTCAGACAAAAGTAACAGCAAAAGACCCACACACAAGTAGGAATGCAGGTTTGTACACTAACTACAGGGAGGCACATACTTACCACATCCAACAGCAGAGACAAGTGACCCAGCTCAAGTTTTCCTTCTGCTTGGGGTTCTGTTATTGAGTAAGAATAGACATCACCAGACTTGTCTGCAACCAGAATCTTATCATCTGCAGCTGTAATTATCAGAGAAGTGCATCTCCTTTTTACCAACCTGAAAGAAAAAAGGCATGGTTTGACCAGAGCTGGATGGCAGCTTCAGCAAGTCTGGATTCAGACCTAAACAAACCCGGGGACTAGATGAAAAGCTCTCAGATATAACATTCTTGAAATGGCAACAACAATTATGATAAGGGAACAAAATAGCACTTTTGAGACCTATTAAATGACTAAACTATGTAATAGCAAACACCTGAGGAGGTGGGAGAAAAAGAAGGAGGCATCATTAAAGCTGCATGCCTGCATTTTGCTTATGTGCTTTCTCAACTAAGCATTTTGTCTCAACAGCCCAACAGAAAGATGGTAGATGTTCTTGCACTCCCTGTAACAAAAATACAAGATGAACATAGGAAAGAAAAGACAAAGTAGGAATTCTCCTGGTAAAAGTCCTTTGCAGCAATATATCTAAAAACTGTTTCTCCAGTTGCCACTTCTTGCTATAAAAGGAGCCTCAAGGACTCTAACAGCCAGAGTCAGAGACACACAGCTTCAGGGAACCTTGTCCAGGCAAAGACCTGAATGTGAACTCTGACTTTCCCTCATCGTCTGCCAGTATCTTATAGTTGCGTTTGCCACTATAGCAAGTTTCTTACAAATCTGCAGATAAATATAAGGCCCACAGATGTCAGAAAACAAGTTTTTACAAGCGTTTGATCACTTACTTAGTCTGGAATATGCTTTTGCAACTTAACAGCTATTGTTATTACTGTTATTCTTTTCTTTTCATAAGGCCTGTTTTCCAAACCCCTCTATGTCCTCTGTGTTAACAAAGGACTGTGGACACCAGGGATCATATAATCACAGAATGGTTAAGAGTTGGAAGGGACCTTAAAGATCATCAAGTTCCAAGCCCCCTGCTATGGGCAGAGACACCTCCCACTAGACCAGGCTGCTCAAAGCCCCAACCAGCCTGGCCTTGAACACCTCCAGGGATGGGGCACCCACAACTTCTCTGGGCAACCTGTTCTAGTGTCTCACCCACCTCAAAGCAAAGAACTTCTTCCTAATATCTAATCTAAATCTTTCCTCTTTCAGTTTAAAAACATTGCACCTCATCCTATCCCATCGCTCCCTAAATCCCTCCCCATCTCTCCTGTAGGCCCCCCTCAGGGAGGCCATTGTAAGGTCTCTCTGGAGCCTTCTCTAGGCTGAGCAACCCCAACTCTCTCAGCCTGTCCTCATAGGAGAGGTGTTCCAGCCCTCTGATCATCTTCATGGCCCCCTGCTGGACCCATTCCAACAGGCCCATGTCCTTTCTGTATTGAGGACTTCAAAGCTGGACACAGCCAGGTGGGCTTTCAGGGGGGGATGACGGGGAATGAACATTTCTATTCACTTACTCCAAAATTCAGTGACCATCTGGAGACAATAATATACTGTACTTCAGGCAAGATGACATAAATTCTAATACCTTTTAGTGACTGTTTAAAGGAACATGGTAACAATGGCAAAAGATGTAAGATGAGGATGCCCACTAGCACATTGGAGGCTCAGGCAGTTTCAAAATAGGTTACCTTGCCAACAAGGAAACACCTTGCTCCAACACCTTTGATCTTAAACACAAAGCTTCAGAAGTTCCTCTTGTCTGAAATCAGCTGATTACAAAAGCTAGCACCACCTGAAACCTTTTATACAGCTTGCCACAAAACATTATGCAAGTTACATATCTCAACTCTGGCATTCTTCTGCCTGTATTCCCAATTTGCTCATAGGAAGTAGCAACTGTCCCAAATTATCCAGTTGCGAACCTTGTTTATCTTTTTGCAAAAACTGAACCATCAAACAATTTTCTAATGATGTATTAAAGGCAAGATACAGGGCAGGGCAGCAAGGAAGACAGAACACAGAATGAACGGAATTTGTCATTTTGGGTGGGGTGGGGGGGGGTTGTGATTTCTTACTCATTACAATATTGGTTAACCCATCAAAAGCCCATGATGCACACAGCCAAGCTGACAGAGACTCCATTTTGGTTGGTAACCAGGACCTCAGATGACTGGAAGTCCAGACATCACACACTGAGATACTTTCCTAGGAAGTCCTTCATCGTCTTCTTTTTTATTTTTTTTTTTCCCTCCAGATAATTGTCAGAAGCAGCGGCAACAGAAAACTTGTAACTGGAGGACCTCTGGTGGACAGTTACAGACTCTTTTCTCAAGAGGACCATACTACAGAAGGGAAACAATTGGCAGCATGTCTAATGATATGCTTTTAGGAGAGTTCACAAACTCCTCAAAACATCTTCTCCTCCAAATCAAAAGAACCAGACAGTGCACTCGCTAAATTCCCCAGTATTGCTCTTACAGGCCGAGCCTCAGTGTTCACCAGAATTGGGCAAAGTTTCATTTCTTAAAGATGCAAATACTGTCTTTTCTAGAACAAGAAAATAGATTATCCTCTCCTTGGCCAACAATATAAACATCTACACACCCATTCTCGGCACAGGGCGTACCACACATCTCTTCTTGACAAGTAGCTTTGAATTCCCAGGAACATTTAATTTGTTTGAGCAAGTAGAGGAGGAAAAAAAAAAAAAAAGAGGAAGCTTAGTGATAACAAATGGCAACATCCTAAGTACTACTGTTTTACAACTTTAATTTAATCAGCTGTAACTGCATAACGAAGTGACATGTGACATCCTGCTTCCTTACCTGACACTAACACATTCCCAGGAAGGCTTCGTATGGAACAGAATCAGACGTTTGCTGTCATCTGTCATGGCAAAATAGTCTCCTGATGGGGAGAAGGCAAAAGCTAGGATGTCATCACTTCCTTTATCTGTTGGGTTTCCATCCTGTCTAATAGAGAGAAGGTGAACAACAGTTTACAACCTGAGAGTTACTGAAATCCCCAAGAACAGAAGGTTGCTCTCACACCACCAAGAAGCTTGAAAAACAAACACAGAGCCAAAAGTTGTATCTGTGCTTAAAAATGTTGAGTCAACTTGAACATTAATGCAAAGTAAAAAGCCAAGAAAAAGGAAACTGATGTAAGGTCTAAACCTGAATCATTACTAGCTTAAAAAAACATGCTAGGGTTTGTGCTACCAGAGCTTGATACAAATTTAGGGGGAAACAGTAAAATTTGCTATAGGTAAAACCATGTCCACAAATCAAATGCAGACTAAGAGAGACTTTTTCAGTTTTTTGAAATCTCGTGACATGGAGAATAGACCTAAAGGAGGAGTAGTGTACTGGTTTGTATTTTTTTCAAACTGTCTGAGATGGTCTAATGAGCATTTTCCCATAAACGTCTTGACCAAGAAGTCATACAGAATAATTGAATATACTACTGGTGTTTCTCTAAAAAACAAGATGTACAGTCTCCCTTCTGCATGAAACAGAAACAAAGAAATACACATATGTATATCCATCAGGGTTAGAGAAAACAACCTAGCTATCACCTGATCAAGGAGTCATCCCATGACTTTCTTTTATTATCTTCACCGCCACATAACCTCAGAAGGAGATGCACTCCCTAGGAAAACAGCAGGTTGCCTAAGCACATTTTCTTACCTTTTATTTCCTAACGTCTTCTCCGCATTGATACAATCGTACAGGAAGAGACTATCATCACTACAAATGAAAAACAACAGATTAAAAGCACTGGAACTAGGACAACCATGAGCTTAACCACAGAGACTGTCAACTCTTTTGTAACACAAAATTTTGCAATTATTTATGCAACTGACCCCCATCTTGAGAAACACCATCCCCTCACAAAATGGGCTCCCAAAGTGCTACAAATGCAGTAGAAGCTCAAAACCTTGGATTGTACACATACACTAAAAAAAAAGAAATCATCATCTGCTGGCAAAGTAACTGTCATATTTAATGGTTAAAATATTTAAACATTAATTCTTTTCTCTGGTGGTATCATTCAGTGGTGCTAACAGTGTCTCCAAACTCGTCTAGATTAACATGTACTTGTACTTTTATTGTCAGGGGCATCATAGAATGGTTCATGTTGGAAGGGACCTTAAAGATCGTCTTGTTCCAATGCCCCTGCCATAGGCAGGGACACCTCCCACTAGAGCAGGTTGCTCAAAGCCCCATCCAGCCTGGCCTTGAACACTTCCAGGGATGGGGCATCCACAGATTCTCTGGGAAACCCATTCCACAGGGTAACTTCCCACTCTCTTCTCTGGTACTATCGGAAAGTTATGAAGAAAAAGCAAGCCGAAGCTCTGCAGTTGTAGAGCAGACCATCACTGCCTGCCCCGACAAAGGTAAAGCTTTCAGATCTTGGTATGTTCTGCCAGACACTTCCAGTAACAAGAACAGGCAGAGATTTAAGTGGTTGATGCTGCACAGAACTTAAGGCAAGCTCTTAGTCCTTATCCTGGGTTAGGCAAAATACATGCGATTTATGGGACAGACAGGAGAAAGCAAAATTAAACCGGAGACGGCAGAGTACTAAATTGCAAGAGCATACTCTTTCCTGGGTCCTTCTACACCGGCATGTAGCTCAACGTAAGATAACACATACTTATAAAGGCTTAACCTATTTGTCACTACCATTTACCCTGTTGTTCACGCACCAGCGACGTGCACAATCGTGCCAGAAAACCGTTAAGAATTTAAAGGGATATTTCAGCAATAGCACACACACACACACAAGGAACGCCTAAATCCCCGCGGCCGCGGCCTTCTCCTCCGCCGCTCGGCCCCATGGCCCGTCCCGCCGCCCTGGCACTGACCCGGCCTCCCTGTACCGCGCCGCCAGGAGCCGGCCTCCACCGCCGGCGGCCATAAGGGCCCCGCGGAGCGCCAGTGCCGGACTAGCACCGGGGCTGCGCCCCCCGCCACCGCCGCCCTCCATGCGTCAACACCGCCACGTGCGACCGCCACAACGGGCGCGCAGTACAGACGTCACCACCCGAAGACAGAACGTCATTTGAGGGGGCGGAATCTCATGGTTTAGGCCTCGCCTACCGGGAGGGACCGGCAGCAGCGTCCGGGCCTAAACTAAGATGGCGGCTCCCTCGCTGGTGGTCTACGGCCGGGCGGCTACCCGCAAGGTAAGGGACGGGCTGGGCGGCGGGGGAGCTCGGCTCATCTCGGTGGCTTTTACCGGACGGGGCACCTCCCCTCCCCCGGGCCTGTT
>VXBJ01004317.1:336495-362518 GCA_013400055.1 Nycticryphes semicollaris | reverse complement strand
GCGCAACAGGCCCGGGGGAGGGGAGGTGCGCATGCGCAGCCTCACCGGGACGGGGTAGTTGGGTTGCGTCCCGGCCTCTTCGGGGTTTCTTGGGCTTGGGGGGGCAGATCGTTCTTTTCCCGCTTCGTTCATTTGTTTTCTACGGTGCCTTGCAGGTGTTGAGGCTGGAGGCCTGGGGGCTGCGAGAGATGGCCCCCTCGGCGGCGCTTTGCACCAGGCCGGTGGGCTCCGGGACGCCCTCGGCGCCGCCACCGAGTAAGATGCTTCTTTGTCCCTTTAGTTGTCATTAAATCATAGACTGGTTAGAGTTGGAAGGGATCTTGAAGATCATCAAGTTCCAACCCCGCTGCCATAGGCAGGGACACCTCCCACTAGAGCAGGTTGCTCAAAGCCCCATCCAGCCTGGTCTTGAACACCTCCAGGGATGGAGTATCCACAACTTCTCTGGGCAGCGTCTCACCACCCTCACAGTAAAGAAGTTCTTCATAATATCCAGTCTAAATCTCCCCTTTTTCAGTTTTAAAACCGTTACCCTTCACCCTATCACTCCACTCCCTGACAGAGTTCCTCTCCATCTCTCCTGTAGGCCCCCTTTAGGAACTGGAAGGGAATTGTAAAGTCTCCCCAGAGCCTTCTCCAGGCTGAACAGCCCCAGCTCTCTCAGCGTGTCCTCACAGGAGAGATGCTTCAGCCCTCTGATCACCTTCATGGCCCTCTGCTGGACCTGCTCCAACAAGTCTATGTCCTTCTTGTGTTGGCTGGCTCCCAGAACTGGACACAGTACTCCATGTGTGGTCTCATGAAAGCAGAGTATAGGGGGCAGAACCACCTCCCTCGACCTGCTGACCATGATGCTTTTGATGCAGCCTACAATGCGTTTGACTTTCTGGGCTGTGAGCACACATTGCTAGGTCATGTTGTGCTTCTGATCAACCACCCCCCTTGAAATCCTTCTCCTCAGGGCTGTCCTCAATCCATTCTCTGCCCAGCCCATATTTGTGCTTGGGATTGCCCCAACTCAGATGCAGGACCCTGCACTTGTCAAGAAAAGCTTAAAAATGCTTATGGCCACATTGAACAGCTGCTACTGATGCCAAAAAAGTGAAAGGTCATCATCTTGTAAACAGGGATTTCTGTTCAAATATACTGCGTAGTAAAAAAAAAAATAAAACTAACAGTCTGGTGGGAGTGAATCTACATGAGATATATTTATATATAAATAAATAAATAGCTATGAGCTTGACACTTCTTTCCTGTCTACCTTCACCATACTGTGTTAGCTGCTGTGATGCTTGGCCAGGTTGAAAGAGAGCTATCATTGTATTTGTCTAAATATAAAGAAGCTTTGCAAGTTGCTTGAAATTTGATGGAAATGAGTGTAGCAAGTTACTTTTTTTATTGAGGTGAAAAGTCTGGTTTTGAACTTCAGGTGTTCCCCCTTGTCTTTTGAAATGTTTAGATTATGATGATCATAAAGCATTCCATTTTACAGAGAGAGAGAGACTTGCAAGATCCAAATGTCTGCTCCAGGCAACAGTGTTGAGAAGCTGCAGAAATCTACCACTGTTGTGTTAAATTTACTCACCCCGTAGACTTGCAAGCAAGGCAGTACATGGACTTGGGTTTGGATGCTGCAGCATTCGATATTCAGAAGTATTCTGATCAAAGTCAAAACATGAATACAAATTTCAAAGAGAGATACCTTGTGCATAAATGCTGTTTGTAAATAGAGGCTCAATTCAGTGAGTAGGGTTCCCATCCTATATTAGAGGTCCAGGTGCTTAAGTAGCAAAGCTCCATGGGACCATATGTAGGAGCGATCAGACCTGATGACAGCTGTTGAAAAGATCACTGAAAAAGTAGTTGAATGCAGGCTTCTGGCTTCTAATGTTAGCTTCTTAAATGCCGAGGCCAATAAAAGCTTGGTTCTTCATTAAGAATGCCTTTGCTGCATAGGTGGATAGAAGCTTGATTGAACAACTATTCACTTTTTATTATAATTCTTTTTGCATTGTTTTAAGCATATTTGAGATGTAGTGTAGCATCAGTTTCTAGATTCATTGACCTGCAGTTCTGATTCAGGTCAGGAGACCTCTTAGGCCACCTCTTTCCGCCAGCTGCTTTCCCTGCAAATGGTTAAGGTTGGTTAAGGTTAGTTAAGGTATATAGGATGCAACACCCTTTTTCAGATTCTAGCTGGAAGAGGGTGTTCAAATTTGCTTTGCTTTGATACAGTGGTCGTGTTTATTCCCCATCATTGACTTCCTAAGTAGACCTATCATTCCTGTGTGCCAGCTTTCAGAGTGCAAACATGTTTTATACATGTTCCGTTAATGGTACTGATGTTCCAAGCATCAGTAAGAATGCATCTGGGAATAACATTCTTGTTACTGATTGGGATTTATTGTCCTTTTGGCAAAGCAATGCAAATACAGATCAGGTGGTACCAAGCTTGAAGTACCCCAATTAAAGTGCCTGTTCCAGTTGTATTAGACTTTATGATTAAAAGCCAAAGCATATATTTTTCACATATCCAAATGTTACTGTTTAAAGTATTTTTCCAGTAACACTTACTGTTAATGGTCAAGTTGAATGTTACCTGCCTTCTTGGTTTCTTACAATGTCTTTACTGTTAATATTTCTTCAACTGTTGCTTGGCTTCCACTTCTCTGTCATTGCTTTGGACGTTCCTGTGTTAATTTGATCTTCCTGTATGCTTCTTTGAAGAACTCTTCAACCTTGTGCGATACTTCCTCACGTGTTATCCACTGCAGGCTGCTGTTTGGCTGTGTCAGTCTGTGCAGGGAGTCAGGCTTCTTTCAAAGGTGGCTGCCTGTCCTCCTACTTCCCCCTGCCCTTCCTCCCTGCCCCACACCTTGCATCTGGCAGAGAGAAGTTTGTGTTTGAAAGTATTCAAAAGTATTACCTGCATAGTAAACAGGTTTGTTTTTTTTCTTTTGTACATATATTAAGAACTCTGTATTTCTTTCTTGAATACTTTGCTTTTAATTTCATGTGTCTGTCTCCTCTGTGATGTTTTCATTTGGACGTTGCCAAGTACTTGCTTCTATCCAGAACTAGTTATAGTAACTCCTTGGATCATACAAACTATAGCTGTAAAATACTAGTAAGGGAGAAAGCTGCATCTAGTCTACGGTCTTGTAAAGTAGATCTGGAGTTCCAAACTGTGCAGATAAATCTGCAAGATAGACTGGAAATGTGTTGAATTACAGTGCTGGTTGGAAGTGGTGCAACTCATAATGGAGTTGGCTGTGCTATAGCAAATATCAGTGGTGGTATTATCTTCTTAATGTGCTTCCAGTCCTCTTTGTCCTCCTGTTTTCTGTAACCACGACCGTATTAGCTGTTGGACAGGCTCTTGTGGATATCATTGGCACGAGCATCCAAGAGGTATTTGGTGCTCTTCAAAAGGGCCTGAAAATTGCTGCTTTCTCTTCAACTGTTGGCTCTTTGTCTGGAGAATTTAGCTTAATGAAAGTATCCATGAGTGAGGATAAATAAAGGCAGGCTAATGTGAAACATTAGGAGATCCTTTAAAACACAAAGACATCTCAAAGCAAAAATAGGAAGGTGGAGATAGTGAAGACTGGAGGGGATAAGGAAATCACGTCAAACTGTTAGACACAATTCAGTTGGTAGGTCACTTGAACAGGTAATACATTCAAGTATGGCCTCAGATATCTCTTTTTCTGCTACTTTGTGCCTTGGGAGTCATTCCTCCCTGCTGCTTTAGAGGTAACTGTTGCAAGAGGCTGGCTATTTCTGTGTCTTTACTTGTGTCTTCTGTTTCACTGGCTTGTTCATAGACAAATTTTATCGCTGTAGCAGCATATTTGAAGAGCTGGGCAAACAAGCTATCTTAGTGTCCATCTGAGACAGGAAGGTGTCTGTAAGCATGTTGAGTGATGCAGAATTGAAGCACAGAGTAAAACAGTCACTGCGAGGAGTCTGGCAAAGCAAGCAGCAAAAGGCATTATCTCATGAGTTTCAGTATCACAGCAGCAAAAACTGTTAAGTGCTTTAACTTCAAATGTCTTAAAAGTTTGTGCTTCATAACGTCTGTATTTAGTATAACTTCTTTCAATTTGCTTTCTAGACTAGATTATCTCAGGAAGTTAAAATTGTGTGACTAAGATCACTAATTAGCAGCAGTGTCGGATATAATTATGATAATCCTCTTTATGCCGTTTCCTAGATGTAGTGGCACCACAGGGAAGTACCAAGATGCTAGCCATCAAGGCACCAGTTGAATTTCCTAAAATGTTATCTTCTAGCTCTCTCTTAGCATCTGCAAACAAAGGTGAGAGCATATCTAGTACTAACCTCGAGGAAGCTTCCAAACCTTCTGCTGAAGACATGAGGATGTTCATGTCAAGGAAAACTGTGGTTGGATTTCCTCAGCGAGTAGTTGGTTCCTCCCTCGAGGAGGAAAACCTGACTACACCTGCAACAGAAAGAGGCTTGAGGAAAGAGTTAGTTGAGGAAGACACTTCATCTTCATCCAGCTCAGATTCAGACTCTGAGGAAGAAAATTATGAAGATGCTTCAGAAGCGGCCATTAAAACCAAAGTTGAGTTTCCTAGACGAGATTCCATCATTTCTGACAACATTGCAGTAAAAGCATCAATGCTAGCCAAAGAGAACTTTTCCCAGAAATCCCGCAAAGAATGTGGAGGTAAGAAGCAGCCAAGCAAAACAGAAAATGATGTGTCTCCTGTCAAGCAGGTTGCATTTGCTAAAGCGTCAATCAGCCGTGAAACCTCAAAATCAAAAGCAAGAGATCCCAAAGTAAAATCAACTCCAAAAGAAGTGAATCGGCAGAAGGTGGTTTTAGAACCGTACAGGATTGAAAGCCAAGACCTGACTGACGTCACTCAAAAATCTGATTATTTGGAGGAAAAATCCATTGGAACCCAAGTAGCAGCTATTCAGCTGAAAGCTTCATCAGTGACTCGGGAAGACAAAAAGCAAAAACTGGTATCCAGAGGAAAAGAAAAAAAGGTGAAGGAAGCGCAAGAGTCAGAAGCAGAAGTAACTGTCCCTAAACTAGAAGAAACTTCTGAAAGCACAATGTTGGTGATGGGCAGTACAGCAAAGGAGGAGACCATTCAGGAAGCAGGAATCCAGGCTGGAGAAAAAAGCACAATAGAGGGTACAACTTTACATTTTTTGAACTGTATTGATTCATCTGGGCTAGGTTTTAACTTTTTTTAAAGGGTTTTCAAATCTTCTCTGTTCCTGATTCTCTGACCTTTATACTGAAGCTAACCATGTAACAGTGACTTTCTGGAAGATAAACTCTTGTTCATAGCTAATCATTAGAAGCGTTCAGTAATACTCAGTTTTGAATTATGCTGTGAAAAGTGGTGGTCTTCATTATACTGTATTTATAGTTTCAGAAACCCGTCACTTGTAAAATGAAAACAAAATTGTTTCCACTGTGAGCAAAATCATGGGGTTTATATGACAAAATTTGCTTTCCCTCTTCTCTTTTCTTGGAAGGATATGGCACCTGCCTTTCTCCTGAGCCAAATTTAATGCCATCTTTTTTCTTTTTTTTTCTTAAATCCCGCTGTCTTTTTCTTAAAAAAATTAAAAATCTTGTGTTTCAGATTTCAGTACAGTTCAAGAAAGCATAGAGTAATGCAAGAAACAGGTATCGATTCAGAGATTGGTGGGTTGTGACTTGTGTTGAAGTAGCACCGTTGACCTTATAGCCCAGTTTTATGTAGTGAATTGGGGAGGAGTTGGTGATATGTTTTAGGAAAGAGCACTGGGCACCATATAATCATCTCCCTAGCTATCCTGCCCTAACTTCTTATTTACTACCAGACCTGTTAAATTATCTACTGATCACATTCTGTGTGTTTCAAGAGCAGATGCCCCTCTATCCTGATCTGTGGGGGCTTATCGTTCTTGTCTTTCAGCTTAGGCAGCATACCATTCCTAACATACGCTCCTCCCCCCTTCCTTCTTGGTTGCAGCTTTGAATTAAAGAATTTTCCTACTTGGAAGTAAAAGCAGCATAACTATGAAGCTGGAGGTGGCCAGGCTGCCAGAGCAGGAACGTTTCTGTTGGGTACATGCTGCACCCCCGCTAGAGGACTCTGCTGCAGTGGCTGTAGGAGATGTGGGGGTTAGTACAGGCAGGGTCATACCCCTTTACTGCTGGTGTAGTGCTTTTGGGTGCCAGGGGGTAGCAGAGGGAAACCCAGCTACACCGTGTTCAATAGCGTCACTGGTATCTCCAGTTGTATCTTTTATTTTTGAGGCTTTCTTTGAGAACAGCTACTGCTTTTCCATGTTTAATGTTTGCAGTTAATGGTAATACCTTCTGTAATGTGTCCTTCTGTCCTGTTTCTGTGTTGTTCTGTTCATCTGCAAACTCTGCAGGCACACTGAAGAGGTAAAAGCAATTTTTCCCATTACAAACCTGGATGTTAGGGTGATGTCATCCACTTTGTAAAGCAGGAACACTAAGGAGTCAGCAAAAACTGCTGACTTGAACTGCTAAGTAAGTAGCAAAATAGTGGCATGGTAACTCAGAAATGCACCTCTGATTCATTTTGGAAGAACATCCTGTGAAATGCTTGCTCTTTAAGAGAGAAAGCATAGCTGAAGTCTGAAGTATGGGGAGGACGAACTCGAGGATAAATTTTTCCTTCAAGAAGCCAAGTACAGTGTGAGCAGGAAAAATAAGACTCCATCTGCTTTTTCTTCCTGAGCATCTGTCTCTTAATTTGGAACAACTGGCACATGCAGGTTGAAGGTACACTTGCCCACGCTTTGCCTGTTCTTGGGGCTATTTGCAGCAAAGACCACATCATCTGGCTTTTATATCTATCGCGTTGGCTCCTATGAGCCATCTCAGTAGGAGCTGAGCACAGGGATATTTCCTTCCATAGGTTGTGCGTGTTGTTTTGCTGAAGCCGTGCCTTACTAAGTTGTGTTTTATAAGCAAGTCTTGCTAAATGTTATGGATACGTCCTTTAAACTGATAGCATTACATTGCGATAATTATGTCATAATTAAAGTTAAGTTAAATTCCAGTATTCAGTTGCTGGAGTTCTTGTATTTTTATTTTAGCAGGTTGTATTACAAAAAGAATCTTAATACGATCTAACCTAAACCATTACACACAAATTTATATGACAAAGCTTTTTACTAGATCATGCTCATGTCTTTCCTATTGTTAAAACTCTGAGTATATGAGAATAAATTAATTTTGGGAGTAAAGGTTTATTTCTTGTAATTTCCTTGGCTGTAAAATCAGCCCATAACAGGAACATTTTATGTAAATAGTACTGCCTAAATTTGCATAATATTCTAAAAGCGTAAGAGTTAATGTTGGCTTTAATGTGAAGTAAGGAGTTCTGAATAACTCTATTAGGTTATTCTTTTAGGAAGAAGAGCTGGTCCAAAGTTTAGAAGATTACATTTAGAAGAAAGGGAATTTAGATCAAAGGCTCTTGGTAGATTACTGTACAGTGTAACCACATTTGAAATTAAACTATGGAGATCTCAACAATTCCATCACTCCTCCCCATGCTAAAAATTCAATCTGTAAAGCAGTTCTAATAGCTGTTATCTCATGGTCTGACTTGATATATTATTTGTACTCTTCTTTGCCTCTTCTGGCTCGTGAAGAATGTCACCCACTGTTCTGTCTGGAGTGAAAACCAAAGCAACTATGAAAAAGCCAGGAAATGCAGACATATGTCTTCAAAATATAAATGAAATGTTCTGCCCTATCCTCCCCCAGCATTAAGTGTGTGTTTGGATTTGAAAACCTGTGCTATATTAGATGACTTGTACTGATTCCTGTTCCCTTGCTGCATACTAATGTGCTGCTTTACAACCAGACAAGGTGCCAGCAGAACTTAGTAAAATTACCCTTTTGGAATAGTAGTTGGCTTTTTTCTTTAATGTGGACTGGATGAGGGATGTGGACAGTATATGAAGGCTGGCTTAGTAATTAAGAATATTGCCCTCTGGTGTGGCATCCTTATAGTCACCAATTACTGTTTCTTTTCACAGAGACCACAAAAGCTGCTGAGCCTGCTCCAGAAGAATTTGATAATTCTACCTACAAGAACCTTCAGCATCATGAATATAACATTTATACCTTTGCTGATTCTGTTGCGATTCTCTCAAAATTCAGGCAGCCTCAGCCATCTTCTGGAAGACCATCCCCAAGGCACTGAAGGAACCACATTTAAAACAAATGCACAGGCAGAATGACAAATTATTCTGTTTAGCACTGTTGCTTCATATGTATTATAAATCAGATAATATATAATAAATAAATGCATAATAAATTATGATTGTGCTTGTGAACAGTTCTTCTTGGGTCTTAGAGTCCCTTACTTCTTGACCTTTGTGAATGAGCTGCAAATCATTGTTGAATATAGATGGCTTTTCTGCCTCTCAGTATGTATTATTTGGTGATAGTGGGGGAAAAAAAAGAAGCCAGACTTTTCAGTCTCTCCAAACTTCTGATACTGACCGTTCTTTCGGTACTGTGTCAAAGAACATAATGACCCTTGTACGTATGTCTGTTCAGTATGTGCCCTGCTTTTAGTAGGTGTTGTTATCACCGTAATGCAGCGGGTTGTTCTCCTTGCACACACACATTCCCAGCTCTGAAGAGACGATGTTTACTCTGGATGTGAAGTTAAAATCATTGGCTGGAAACAGCGTAAGAAGTATTTGTCTCCCTGTGGCAAGAGGGTATGTTTTGTGTTAGTGGAGGAATGTAAGTTTATGTAATGCGATTGAAACATCTCAAAACCTCTGCTGTTGTAAAGGGAGAACGTACAACTTTGTTTAATCTTCTGTTGGGGGTTCTAGCATCCAGGTTCTGCAGAAACTGAAATAATTTAGTCTCAGTGGACAGTTCCTAATGAACTATACTACATTCATTGAACTCTGAGAAGTAGCTTATTTCTATGAGCAGAATCACGTGAACGTTATTTTTAAATGTGATGAAAATAGCATTACAGTAAAACCAGCTCTTGGTACTAATTGTTCAGTGGGACTATGTTTCAGTTCCCACTTTTTATTTTGCCCCACAATAAAAGTTAAGATTGCTGTCCAGTTTCACTCTTGCTCTGCAGAAAATGTGAGAAATGAGGCACTTCTCAATGTATGGTATCAGCGGTTACAGTTGGTCTCAGTAAATTCTGTATTTCCATCCTATTAGTAACAGTCTTCTGCCTTCTGGGAAAACTGCCTTGATGGTCACCAGCTGTTGTGGGTTTAGTTCTATTTTGGATTCTTGTTCATTTTGGGTTTTTTGGTGTTAATTGGTCTTTGAGCAGTTGTACTTGCAATAGCTCCACCATTTTCCATCACCTGTCTGTATTCTTTCAAGTAACAGAATACACAAGATCAAAGGGAAAACGAAGTCAGCTTTAGTAGTCTATCTGGATATTAGACTCAAATCCCTGGGTGCAATTAGCAGAACAGCTATTTTATACTCTAACTTGGCAAAAATGTGGTAAGAAGGATCAAGAGGTCTACATCAATCTGCTGGGTAGGACATTAAGTCAGAAACTTCTGGCAAGCAATTTTATTGTCCTGTAAAAACTAAAAAGCATATTACTGACTCTAACTATGAAATTTCAAAATCAGCAAATGTATAAATCCATGTGCTTAAGAATAAAGAGCAGAAAGTCACTTTGAGACACCAGTGGTACCATGTACACTGTACTTGTAAAAGGGAAAGACGTTTGCTGCTAATATTAAAAACATGAAAGAATAAGGAAAAGGCTCTTCCTTTATTAAGGGCCCACCGGAGGGCCCCAGTAAAGCTGCTGTGTTTTGTTATTAACTGAGAGCCCGTGTAGTAACCTGAACCCCATAGCTTAGATCTGTGATGGTGCTGCTCTGTGTTCCTAACTACTTGTTTCATGATTTGGGAAGGAAGCTGCAAATTGTCAGACAGAATCTAAACAGCAAAAGTTAAATGTAGTCTGTTAGTTAGGTCTATGTATTTACCAAATGTACCCACAGTAGCTGTGCTTGTTAGCTGTTTGGAGTCAGACTCGTTCACCTACTGCCCTTCTTATTTCTGAGGAAGTTTGGTGTAATAAACACTGACTTAATCAGCTAAGGAGAAGTGGGTGGAAACAGAAGCGTGTCTTGCTTTCACTCAATTCCTACACTCTACTTAGCTGCACATCTAGCTCAGGAAATTCTAGTCTATATTTGGGCTAGGCATTTTCCTACCCTTGTTTCACGATTACAGCAGAAACTAATAGTGAATACCCTTCTTCTCTGTGTAATCCCGTCTCAGTGCCTTCCACTGATCTTTCCCGCGGCTCTAAAAATCAAGCTGGAAATCAAATAACTTCATAATTTTTCTGGCACATACGGTGCATCTCCTACATTTGTTCTGTTCAGTGAAGCAGTCTGCTCTGGGAAGAGCAGATAATGCAAGGAAGGGCACAAAGACTTTTTCCTGCTGTTATGCTTCCCTGGACTTCAATGAAAAAGGCTTGGTTTTTTTTTTACTTGGCTATTATCAGATGTTAGCGTGTTTGAGTCATACACTAGCATTTAGATTTCAAGCAGGATGTGACACAATATGGTCAAATTCTGTAACATTAGTGAGCAATATTGCCTTGCTGTGCTAAGCACTCCAGATACCGTCACGGAATGTACAGTCCAGGATATTAACATAATTCCTGGAAAACTTCAAATGTGAAAGAAACTTAAGTCTGAGCTCAGGTTTTTGTGAAAACCAGTTCTTCAGAAGTGGGTTTTTCTAATGTAAATAATGTGTAACTGTGGGATAACATGAAAATCTGAAAAGCGGAATTCACTAAATTCTCATTAAAAAAAATGAAACAACTACTTTCCTTGTCAAAGGGAGGGGGTTTCAAATTTTAGGTCCTTTGAATTATTTTTTTTTAGCATAGCAAACTGCTAATAAAATTGCTTTTCATAATTTCCTTCCACTTAGATCCTTCAAAAGTAATTTATGAGCCCAGATGGTTCTGGATAGCAGTTGAAAACCCACTAATCCAAGGTCCAGAAGCAGCATTTGTGGTGATCACTTTAGTTATTACAAGGTCAAGATGGTTTTTGGTCCTCCTGGAGCCTTCTTTGGCATGCAGTCATGGTAAGCACTGCAATCTATAAGGCTATCTTCAAGGTTTATTTGGGAAATGAGACTTTTAACTGGGTGCACTTACAGTTCTTCCACAGCATGTCCCCAACTTTCAACAAAACCATTCAGTGCATCTCACTGTCTGGTTTCCTGTAACTTCGTAAGCCATAAAAACCTGCCTGTAGTCGTTTCTGTCACTATAAGAAATGCCACCATCTAGCTACTTGTACAATTATGTTGAACCTGCTCTTAACATGTGATGAAAAAACTGTTCAGAAGTGTTGAGAAGTGTTAAAGCTACCTCAGGATGATGTGCAGTTTTTCATTCAGCTACTCGCAGTAATGAGAACATGAGCTGAGAACAGTCACCAGATTGTCCATATCTGCCAAAGATCTGTAGAAGAGCAGGAGTCCTTGGTTTTATGCTGATCAGGATCCCACAGCTCATAAAGTGCTTGGTGAGATTTCGAGATCTTGTGGCATTTGGGAGGAAGAGGAGAAGCTGGAAGCTGGTGAGAGCCGCCACTTCTCTGTCCCAAACAGCTTTAAATCCTGGTGGGTCCAATCATGACTATTGTGCAGTGAGTAACTGAGTAGAAAGCATCTCTCATAGTATCCTGTGGCATCGTAACATTAGAATCATGAAAAATGAGGTTGGAAGGGAAGTCTTGAGAAGACCAGTCCTGTAGCAGGTGCAGTTAGATCAGGTTGGCCTGGACCTTGTCCAGTTGAGTTTTGAGTATCTTCAGGGATTGAGATCCTACAATGTCTCTCCAGCATTTGAACACCCTTATGATTTAAAAAAACAAATGAACAAAAAACTTAGCAAGCATAACCTTTTACCTGTTCTCTAATTGGGATTTTTGGTTTTCTGACACTGATCCTTACCACATGCCTCTGACAAGCCTGGCTTTGTCTTTTCTGTACGCTCCAAGGAGGTAGGTGAAGTGCCCTTTATTCTTGTCTTCAGATAATCTCTGTTCCTTCAGGCTCACCTTCTGTAACATACTCCAGGTCCATTTGCATCTTTGTGTGGTCACGGTGCACCCTTGGCGCATCCCACGTTGCCTAAGTGGTCCCTGAATGTCTTCCTCCGCGGAGGTTATGCTTCAAGATATAGCATGCTAGAAGGGGGCTTACGTTAATCTTCCTGATTTTCAGTGTGGAATCTTCTGCAGTTAAGGGGAAGGGACCTGGGAGGCTACTGATTCTCAAGGTGCTGTGCAACGACAGTAGCGTGGCACAGATTCAGGTTCCTACCGTGTCCTGCTGCAAAAACAAACAAAAGAATCTTGGAATCATTCTTGGCCCCAAGCATTTGCTATCTGCCTGTGATTTACAACCCTCCTGTGCTATTCTGTATTGTATGCTGCTGTTTGCATACCGCGTTAGACAAAAGGAGCCAACACAATAAGGGTAATATAGGTACTTTAGTCCAGGTCCTTTGAACGTTTGAGTGATTGACTTTACAACTGTGGTGTTCTTGTATTGTGGCTTTGTTTGTTTATTTGCTTTAATTTTATCCTTTGAGAGAAACTGCTCTAAAGTCTGGATGATTTTAATTAAACTCTTAGGAATCTAAACAAAATATCCTGTCAAGTTTCCAGATGATCCTTTTACTCTCATGTGGTTCTATTACATGAAATTATAAATACTTACTTATCTTTTCTATGATTCTATGGGTTTGGTACTTACATATTATCCTTAGTGTTCATCTTGGGATGACACCACTCCCAATACGATCTGCACATATTTTTACATTTGGAAATTCATACCCATCTCTGAAAGTCTTAGGATTATGTGGCAGCTTTGGGATAGAAAACAGTGGGATTATGCATAGTTGGCCACAAGCTTTGGTTCAGCCTATGGAGTTAGTTGGTCAGCTCTCAAAATTTATTTCGGTCTCCTCCGCACTCTGAACAAACTTTTAACTGCAAAATAGATTAACAGGGACATGGTTCTGTAAATCTCTAGTATCACACAATACAGCCTATATGCATGTTAATTGCTAATAATCACACAGCCCATGCCACTTATCTTTGTTAAAATTAATGCCTAATACTCTTAGTAGCCGTCATGTCATCTTTGTTTCTCCAGTCTGACACGCAGTTCGAATGGCAGTACCCCTTTCCACATCTGACTGTATTATTAAGTCTGGATAGATAGTTCCTAAAGCAGCTAATACCCAGTAATGTAAATAATGAGCTAATTAAGATTATTTATGCTTTCTTTTCTTATTGGTTGAGTTTTTGATTCATTTTCTGATTCTGTTTTACCTGTCCCCATGGTTATGAGGTGCTCTTGGTATTCCCTTTGGCTGTTTGCACAGTGGAGATACAGTTTCTAAAATCTGTGACAGCATCTGTCTGGCACTGGAGAGGGAACAGGCAAGCCACGACACACCTTGTACTAGGCAAATGCTAATGTCAAAAAAGGGGGCAATAGTTACTTTTCCCTCAAGGCTTGGAAAGGGACTTGAAAGAACCACCCCTTCACGCTTTCATTTTTCATCTTCATGCACTCCTTTTCCAAAAAGCATCTTCAATGCTTAATAGAATTTAAAATCGTGCCAGACTAGGCCATTCTAAGCTGTACTGACGTTTCCCAAACTCTCCTGGGGTCTAAGTGAGCTATATTCTATTGGTTGAGGATTGGGAGAAATGTGAGGGGAGCTGGAAAGAAATTCAGAATATAGAAAATAGTAGGGACTGAGAGCAAAGATGGTCCTTATGACTCAGGTATTGGACTGGCTCTGCATTCATTTGTGAGACCCTTGGCTGCCAGCATAACCGTTGGCAAGTCGCACAATTTCTTGGATTTTCATCCTCAGTTTACAGCTGAGGAGTTAGTGGTCCCAACTTTCTCTTTGTACATCACATCTATTTACTGAACAACACAGAATAAAAACTAGTTAAAAATGAGAAAGAATTTCTTTCTTTGTCAAGCGTGCACATCGTCTAGAAACTCTGAGCTGGCTGAGGTTCTCCCAGGAGACGCAACGCTTATTAACAGCATGACAAAAATACACTTCAGATAGTCTGTGCTTAAATGCCAGCAATTTTGAAATTGCATTCAGGCAATGGCAGGGCCGTTTAGATACAAAAAAAGCTTTACAACTGTTCCAAATACTTACTAGTGGAAGACTGTTAACAGACGGGAAAAAATGGGGAGGTGTCCAAAACCAGCAATCCACCCTGGTGAGAAATCCAGCTGCTGGGAAGTGGAATGGTGCTGGAATTCATACCAGGTTGTTGTCTCTGGACACCAGTCAATGGCCTCCATCTTTTATATCACGCTCCCATTAGCCATAAGGATTCGGTGTTTTTCAATTCCTTTTCTCTTGGCGGCTGGATAAGGAGAAGGAGCTTTTTCTCTCAAGTCCTTGCTGAAGAAACATTTCAAAGCTGTTGTCTGGAAGAGGAACATCACTGCTCTACCCTACTCCTGCCTCCTGAAGGTCACCGTTGGGCAGAGAAATATCAACCAGCCTAACCGTCTTCCTCCAGCTGCTCAGCTCCTGCTGTATGGTTGTTCACTACTGGGCCCCAAGCTGCTTATCTTCACAGTCTTCCTCCCCTCCAAATAACTTTAAGATTTACCTCTAGCATCAATGAGTGCTTTCTTCGGCACGGTGTTGGAAAACCAGCATGTTTGAAAATCTCAAGAAAGACACTCCATTCCCCTCCCGCCCCCACAAATTTGAGATGACTGTAAAAAAGGAGAAGTAAAGAAAAGAAATAATTGGGAGTTCTTTTTCCTTGATGTTAGCAGTACTTTTATGATTGTGTTTTTTGAGATTTTCCACATAGCCTCGAGGAATGGGGAAGCTATTTTTTTGGACGTTAAGATTTCAGGTAACAACTACAAGACTCCAGCTGCTCGGGCCTCGGGCTTCACGATACTCCCCGATTTATGTGCGCTAATGTTAAGAGATTTGGCAGCACTTCAAGCAACGGAGTGAAAACAACGTGTTTATTCTAAGCTTCGCTCTTGCCCTTTGACTCGCTAGCGGCTGTGCAACTGGCCTGACTGCTCAGCTCCGCTCCGCCGGAGCATGGGAAAAGTAGGAGCAGCGGCAAAGAGACAGCTGGCTGGCTGCTGACTTAGAAAGACACCATTGCGTCACGCCAGGCTTGGTAAGTTATCTCTGCAATCGCAAGGGCCAGGATTTTCCCCACTCTGTTTCTTTTTTGGTTTTGTTAAGAGGGAGGTAGGTGCTGCACTAATTGACCACGGGGATTCGGCCGCGTCGAGTACAGCGTCCCGTTTGTCAGTGGCAAGGTGGTTTTTTAGCCCTGAAATGTAATGCTTTTCAGTCCCTTAAAAACAGACGCCTTTTGAATCCCCTTTAAATGAACTGGTTTTAACCTTATTAGGCTTTTCTTTTTTCACTTTTAATATGTGGATTGTTTGAATGGAAATATTAAAGCCAGCACAAGCAATAAAGATGGATTGCCAGTAAAATAAACAGTTTGGCCTCTGACTGCACAAGAGGAAGCAGATTAAGTGAAGAAAACGTTTCCTAAAAGTCACTTCTCTAAGACCATTCTAATAGCTGCTTCTTATTTAAAACCTGCACTCTTTTGTAGCTTACTAATCCACATATTTAACTCAGTGTGGAAGTATAAGTTAATTGACATTCTGCTTCTGAAGCAGCAATATTGATATCATGAAGGGCACTAAATTGATACATGAAATGCAGAGTAAAAGTGAATGGGAACCAGTGGAGATTTATTTCTGAGAATCTAGAGTCTACAAATGATAGGTAATGAATGAACATGAAATAGTATTTACACGTGTATGGCTTGCTAGTAAAATTCTGGCTCTGGATGAATCTCATGGAAAAATTATGATAGATTTCTGTCATGCCAGACTTTTGCCTTGTCTCTTTAAAACTCTTATGGTGAAACTCATAGGGAGGTATGTCTTGCCCAGTTCTCAGTTACTGTTGTAAAAGCACACATATGTAGAAGACTCACTGGTAGGGAATCACATATGGGACTCTACCCTGAAGTCACTAAGCCGGTGAGTGTATTTTACACCTATTTATGTTGAGCAGGCTCAGCAACTTGCATGAGGAATGTAATGTCCTGAAGGGCTGACTTCATAATTTGTGGCTGCGTATATATTTCCTTCACAAAACCACATTTATATTTCTTTATTATCATTATTCTTTTAAAAGTTTTTAACTACTCACAACTCCCGTTTCTTTTTCCGTAAGTCCTGCTACTCCATCTTCAGTATTCCGACTTTTTAGATTTCAAATCTTGATGGCTATGGTGTTGAGGATCAGGTTGCTGGCTGGTGACATCTGGATGGGTTTGAGATTTGTGCATATCATAACCAAGTCTCTTAACTGTCTATTTCAAGTCCATGCTTTCATTCTTTCATTGTATTTCTCATTGTTCCTCTATTTGTATGAGTGTATGCAGTCTCATGCAATTATATAAAAATGGTTTCCTTATGCATGGCATGAATTTTTATAGCTTTACATTCACTTTCTTTCTTTCTTTCCACCATCCCATTTTGTATTTAAATAGGTTGGATAAGTTAGGTAATACGTACACAGGGACTGCTCCACCATGGACCGGAGCTCTAAGTATCTCTGTTAACACATGCTGTAGCCAAAGAAGTTTACAGCATGCAGAGGGAAAAGGTTATTGTTAGTGTAACTGAATAAGTATTAGGGTTAATATATAAGGTATAGGTCTATGTAATGGATAGTTTTTATTCATCATAAAATGTTCAAATGACTTGCAGATGTATGACTGCTGCAGCTGTTGCAGACCTTGTAATGGCATTAGGCTCTGACTCAGAAAGGAGCTCGTTTGCCAAGAGATTCTGGCAGTGGCTATGGATGTGATATTCCCATTGAAAAAAGTATTGTCAGCAGTGGAGGTGGTGATACAAAAGTGAACTGGAGTATGAGAAAGGGGCAAGGCTGGGTCTAGGTACTACAGGAAAATGGAGGTTCTGAAAGCTTTCATTTGTTTGATGCTTAGTTTTATCGGTAGCATCCTACGACTACGTGGTCTACTAGGGGAGCAGCTGGAATTTATAGTTACCACAGATTCTGCCTACTTGCAGCTTATGTTATACTAAATGAGGAAAAAAAAAAAACAACCCACAAAACAGCAAACCTTTGATAATGTAAAACTTTGCTCCCGAGTTTTAAAAAGAAAAAGCAAGCTACGGTCTTTACACATAGATAGAATTGAATGTCGCTGTGCATACGCTGTGTGTCGCGCAGACTGTGCAGCGCGGGAGCTGGGATACTTTCTGCCTTTGGAGACTGTACGGTCAGGGAATATGCATACTTAGCAGTCGAAGGAATGCCCTCATCCTATGGATACATACAATACTCTAAAATAGTGCTGAGGAAGAAAACAAAAATCCCCTGCACGCTTTGTGATTGTTTTCCTAGGTCTGATTGAGGTAACAAAAATAACGAAGACTGACATCTGAAATAGGGACACATTTTATACACGGGGTGTCATGCTGAGACAAAAATGCTGGGTTTGATACAGCTTTTTGATTTCTGTGTGACAAGAAAAGCAAAAGCATGATCATTTTTAGAAGAGAGCTGGAGAAGGCAGTGCAAAAGAAAAGCGCAATTTTGACAGGGCTCGGCGATAATACTCAGAAAGTAGGACTGAGGGAAGCAAACCCTAAGAGACAGCTGAACTGTAAATCTCTGAAACGGTGAGGGAGCCTAACAAGAGTCACTTCTCAATGAAGAGCGGATTTTGTCACTTCCTTTTCTGATGCTGTAAACTACTTATGGGGTGTATGAGTTATGAAATGGACTGCAACGCTGACTCTTGCTTTCTATGAACAGTTACCAAGCCACGAGCAGTATTGTTTCTGGCACTTTTTGAAAGGCGTCTACCGATCCCAGTGTGTTCTTTCTGACCCCATTCAATTTACGTTCACTTCATCTATGAAAGTAAAGCTACCAAAATATACAGAACATTAGGACAGAGATGCAGTCTACATGAACTTAGTAGATTTAAAAAACATAAATTCCAACCCTTACTGATATGATTTTTGCCTTACAAGAGTACAAGAGAATGAGTTGCTAATAGCTCTCTTCTCCAGGGCTCAAAGTTCCTTGGATAAGAGAAAAAAAGCCAGCCAGTATGACTGCATTAGCTGTTGGTTGGCTCTGTGAGCTGGGACTTAGGTGTCCCCTCTCCCTGGAAAGCGCACTGCTCACTAGACCAGGGTTACTCATTTAGTCTGGGCGAGTCTTGGTCACCAGACCAAGGTCTGCTGGAGAACTTTACCAAGGTCATATCAGTGTGTGACAGCAGCGTACTCTTGGACACACCAAAGAATTCACCCTGCCTCAGGGGCTGTATTTCAGCTCCTTCCTAAGAGCAAGATCTGAAGTATGGGGCTGGGGCTTTCTGATGGATGCAGGATGTGACTGGGCTTGGACATAGAACACTGTATGTGATGAAGAAGAATGTTAGTAATGGATGGGTGCAGCTCCTGTCCTAGGAGGCCCTACAGCAATGGTACGAGGCACGTGGTCTGCAGATCTGTGGGATTTCACACACCCTTTCTATGGGAGGAGACTTAAGTCTCTCCCTGGGATTCTGCACCTGCTCTGGGAATAAACAGGATGTTGTAAAGTGAAAAGAGCTGAGCAGCCACTGCCCTGCAGCTTTCAGGTTAGATGGTCCATCATGGAGGTGGGTCTGCATCCTCAGGCATTGCAAAGATTTGGGAGCAAGCCTCTCAAGATGTGCCAGTGTGGCACAATGCAGCTCTGTGCTGCAGATCCCCAACCCAGGTCTGAATGAGCCAGTCTTTCTCGGAGGAAGGAGCAGATGTTGGCAGGGATACAAGCTCGAATCCCAGAAGCAATATTGCCTTGCTAGCGTAGCACTCAGTCTCAAGCTACTTTGCCTTGCCTCCCAGCCCACCAGCTAACTTGGGCACAGCATGAGACTGGTGTTACTTCTTCTCCTCCTTCCAGATCCAAAGCTATTTCATGCAGAGGCAGCATAGGGATCTCTGTACCATATTGCTCTGCAAGCTGTTGAAATATCCTTTATTTCCTAGAACATTTTCTCATCAATAAATCTTAGGAAAAAAAGTCCAGAAAGTCTCCTGTATCTCCTCTATCTCCTCTTTCTTATGAGGAAACGCTGACTCTAGCTCCAGGAGAGATTTACAGGCTGGCAAAAGGACATTATAGAACTGCAATCTGTAAATGGGTTCAAATAAGGGAAGAGAGGAATTAATGGAGGAGAAGTCTGCCAGTGGCCATTGGATATGATGATCTGCTTGCAACTTCTGGTTCAGAAAGGTGCTAAACTGTTGACCCTAGAAGCTCCTAAGATACACCAGAGGAATGCTGACCCAGTTGTTTTCATGTTTATTGCACTCTTTCACTAAGCATGCACTACTGGCCAGTGTTGGACTCATGGTAGTTTGACCCACACGTGTATGTGGAAGGAAGGGTTGCCCTGAAATTAAGAACTGAGTGCCAGCTAGGTCCATATGGTCTGTCACACGTGCATGTACTAGGCTTGTATTCAGATGACAACAGTCCTCCATGTTGAGGAAGCGCCTGAGGAAGCATTAGTGGCAACGCTGCCCTCAAGATCAACCATCAGCTGATCCAGAGCCTGGTCCAGATGTCTGACTGCTCCAAAGAGGAAGAGCTTCGGCTAGATGTGGTGGCAGGAATGTTTGTCACCTCTGGAGTGACAGTGCAGATGTGGGCCTGAAGGATATGGTGAAAGTACTGCAGTGTGGACCATCAGAGACAGGCATGTCTCCGTGTAACCCAGAGGCAGCTGTGCATGGTAGTTTCCATAAATCCCAACTTGGCAGAGATGAGAAGGGGAATGTTTGTGGAACACTTCTGCTTTTGGCATTTCCTATTTGCTTTTAGCTCCGTGCAGACATTTGTGTGGAGCTCAGCTTCTCTTTTGCTTTGTGTTAGGAGCTCAGGTGCCTGGCTAGACAGTTGCATTAGGCAGCAAAGCACCTAATCCTTGTTGAAGGCCACCTAATCCTCTCAGCTTAATGGCCTTCTACTGCTTCAGATACTCCCTTCTTTACTTTTCCTCTATTTGCTCAGCAATTGAACTCTTTTCTGTTCCATTTGCTAAACAGTGTCAGGAACAGGCTGGCTGGCCAACCATTCTCCGTTATCAACACCTCTTGGTTCTTCTAGGCTCCAAAATGCAGAAACCCATAAAAACTGCTGGAAGTGAATGAGTAATGGAGAGGAAAGAGAGGTCTCTATGGACTGAAGGAAGTGCTCTGTAGAGCAGTGTTTGAGAATGTCTCATTTATGTTTCCTGGTTATTTTTTCTGCATTTCGCTCTGCGGAATCCAAATCCTGCTCAAGCCGGTGGGAATTGTTCCACTGACTTCTATGAGAGTTGGTTCGAGCCCCTGGTCTGGAAGGTAAAACTAGTCTCACTGGTTTTCTTTTATTCCAGTTGGTTTAACTTTGTGCTTCTCAACTCCCAGAATAACATGAATGCATTCACAGTCCTCCATGGTGAGATTCACACAATATATTCCCTTTTCATGTTTTTTTGTAAAATAAAAATCAAGGTGTGTACTAGCAATTCCACCTCCGTCCTTCTGACTCTGCTTCTCTGCCCTTCTGCTCTGTTTTTGTGTCCCTCCACACACACCCCTTCCACAATGAGGTAAATGAAAATGCCCTTTTAAGTCTAACACATTCTTGAAGAAACTTTGGAATCAAACAACAAGACACTCTCAACTATTGGCATCATCAAAAGCAAAAAGTTTGCCCTCAGAAGGTAATCTGTTTATAGTATCTCAAGTGGAAAACAGATACGTTGGGTTGTGAAAGATGTTTGTTCCATCACCATGGAAGTTTTCATGCAGTTCCCAGGGCAAGGCATTGCACGTGGGGAGGTGACAGTGGATTTCTACATCACAGCTCAGTCTTCAGCTTCTAAGTGAAAGCTGTGCTTTTATGATAAGCTGGTTTTCCTAAAATAGCAGTTTGTTCAAATTAATATCTCTGATAACAGAAAGCGAGCAATGTGGAGTGTGGTACTACAGAACATACAAAAAGAGGCATTATCTTATAGAGCTTTGGGGTTTTATCCTCCAGATTGCCTAAAATTCTTTCCAAATAACGTGTTAAGATACTGGTAATGTAGTGAGTCAACCATATAAACAGATGGACTGAGTAGTATGCAGCCAGTGATTCAGCTAATGTACAGCTCTGGAAAAACAAATTTGATTTAACAAGAGGAGAAATGTTTATAATTTTTCCTTTTCTGAAGGAGTCTTTAAGTACATTGTTTTTTTCTGCTGAAAAGAGAGGGTGGGAAAACACAGGACAGTAACAGCTCATCAAAAGGATGGCATCTTGATCCCCACACAGAAACTCCTTGCAGTAGTACTGCACTGCAGTGCCAGCTCTTGGTCCAAGCCCAAGTCCTGCTGTGGGACATCAGCTCTTAATCTCTCCAGAGGGATTGTTCCCAGCTGAGTTACACAGATCGCCATGATCTACCTCAAGCAAAGCTTGCCATTTATTTAGACTGAGTTAACCCATTTATTTCAGCTTTAAAATCTTAAAAGCCATATCCATTATAAAATAAGTCACACATTTTTCCCAGGCTCCTCCTATACCACATATAGTTGTGGCTGCAGATGTGAATGTGCTGTGCCCGCAAACAGGGTGCACAGAGGTTGCTTTTTGGAGTGCTCTCCAAACAGCCAGAGGACATCTAAGTCGTTGACATGTCTTATTACGTACTTTTTCCCTTGGAGTGATGAAAGAAGAAACTGGTTTGCTGCAGAGGCTGTTGAGAGATCAGCACTTCAAAACTCACCTGATTTTTATGAGTATCTGTTTTATGGGGCTCTGTTTAGATTATTCCAGTCTTATCACTGCAACTACAGTTTTTATTCAGTGAGTTATGAGTACAGATTACTGCCGCCTGCATGGAAGCCCATCCCTTCACCTCCATGTAAATGTTTCCCATGAAAGCTTAATTATGGAAGAGTTGCAAAGTACACAATCGAGAGCCGTGAGACATCTCCTTTTTCCAAATGCACACAGTTGTAGTATTTAGAACTTGTAAATTACTAAAGGATGTCAGAGTAAGCCTAAATCATCTAGCAATTGTACGCAGGATCCGTTTTCGCCCTCCAGTGCATTTACACAATCCTACTATCACTAAATGGGAACTGAAAGTGCGTTTCAGAGACTAGATCTGGTAATCCAAATTCTCATTCGCTGATATGAGGTCTTCATAGCTTGGTGTTTGCAAATATTGCAAATATTTGGTTCAACTGTATGGAATGCTTTTATAATCTGGGACTGTTCTCAGTAACCAAGTAAGGTCTGGACCCTACAGACATAGCTGTGCATGCTTTAAGTAATGAGCTGTACTTAATGAGTACATTTAATACGTACAATGTGAAGAAAGTAACAGGAGTTTGAGAATCAGAGTATTCTGTTATTTGCAGTTGCCTAAATATTACAAAACCTTATTTTCACATACCTGTATTTTCTATTACAAAATGTTAAAATGGCATTTCATTCACTGTGGCATGCAGCTTTTCCTTTTATAGAAAAAAAAAGCAGCACTCCATTGCATTTAAGTGAGTACATCCATACCGATGGAAATTCATACCATAAAACTGCATCAGTTGTGTAATAATCCTTATCAAATGTGTAGCACGGAGCATTTCCTTGCTATTTCTGCCTTCCATCCTGTGTATTGGACCTTTGCCCTTTTGCAGAACTGCTGAGGGACAGCACAGTTTGTTTGGACAATTAGAAACAAAGAAAGAAAAGAGTATCTATCCTTTCCCTTTTTGTTTGTGTTTGTTTGTTTGTCTTTGAATCACTCCTCTTGGTTACTTTTTCATTCTTTCCCCCTGCTGCTCCTCTCCTCCCAGCTCCTTCTGTTTTCCAAGTGTTACAGACTTTGCTCAAAAAGCCTGTAATGTTTAGTGCTTGTTATGGGTTAATCCCAGCCCACAGCTAGAACCCCGCAGCCACTCACTCACTCTGGGTGACAGAATCAGAAGAATAAAAGGGAGCAAAAACTCATGGGATGAGATGAGATGAGATGAGATGAGATGAGATGAGATGAGATGAGATGAGATGAGATGACAGTTTCGAGTTTAGAGCACAGTTTAGAGCAAAAGCCATGCACACAAGCAAAGCAAACCAAGTAATTCATATGCTGCTTCTCATGTCCAGTCAGGTGTTCAGCCATCTCCAGCAAACCAGGGCTCCATCACATGTAACAGTTACTTGGGAAGACAAATGCCATCACTCCAAGCATCCTCCCTTTCCTTCTTCCTCCAGATTTATATACTGAGCATGGTGTCATATGGTATGGAATATCCCTTTGGTCAGCTGTCTCAGCTGTGGCCTCTCCCATCTTCTTGGGCACTCTCACCCTGCTCACTGGCGGGCAGTGTGAGGACCAGAAAAGGCCATGACTGCTTAGCAACAACCAAAACCAGCAGTGCACCATCAAAAGTATTTCTCATCTCAAATTCAAACCACTGCATTATACCAGCTGCTATTAAAAAAGTTAACTCTATCCCAAGTGGAACCATGACAGTGCTTTTCTTAAGTCTTATCTCCTGGAGTCACTTCAGCTGTGGTAGTTTAAAAATTAAGCGTAGCTTTTTAAGCTTTGCAGAGGCTGAATCAGAGAGAACTGCAGAAAACATTAAAAACAGGGACCTCTTGACAGTGGTTGGGAACTGTGCATTCAGTGAGTTTAGAAATGGGCAGCTGGAAGGCACAAGGGTGATTTTCAGGTTACTTTCTTCTTTAGGTTTATATGGTCATGTCATGTAGGGGCAGGTATATTTGGGGGTGTTTTCCATGTTGTTTAATAACATTTGAACCTAGCAACTTAGTCCAGGCAGATGAAAGCTCTCAGAGTAATTTAGTTCCTGTAAAGTTCATGAAAAGAAGTTGTAGAGCCGGGAAGATGCATCATGTACTCCCCGAACGATGGAAAATCTGCAGCAGGAGCTTTTAGGCAATGGCATCCACTGACTCAAGAGAAACCTTATGTGCACCACAAATTTCAAAAAGATTACAGTCAAACCTTGCAACTAAAGTTAACAAACCATGAGGCACAAATGTGTGAAGAACCAGGCCAGGCTTTCTTAATTCTGACATTTGGGGAGTCACGTGATTTAAGATCAAGGGAGTGAGAACGTTTACTGAGAGGCTGAGAGTAAAGGATGGAGTAACGTTAATTAGAAAGGAGATCAAGATACGGAACTCCTGGGGTGAGGGGAAGACAGCAGACAAGAAATTTCTAGACCTGTTGCGTGTGAATGGGGGGACTAGGGAAGAGAAAGTGGCAAGCAAGGTGGGAGGGAAAAGCAAGAGGGAACAGCAGGAGAAAGGAAAATTCAAGTTGGGAAAGGCATCAAGAAAGGGGAAAGGCATCAAGAAAGCCTTTGAAGACCACTGGGAGAAGAGATTAAACAGAAACTTAATTAGTTTGAACTTAATCTGTACTTTCTCAGAAAAAATCATTGAACTCCTATCCAAAGAAGTGCAGGCAAGGCAGAAGGAGAACAAAGGGTTTCCAAATTTGAAGAAGAGGCAGGTCTGGGCATGGGAACCAGTTAATTTTAAGCACTGTTTAGTGAATGTGTCACTAATGAATGTGTCAGGGATAATGAGAGATGAAACTTGTGGTAGAAGAAGACAGCCTGGCCACAGGAACTCTGTTAGAGGTGGTGTTACACGGTGCAAGAGCAGAAATAGAGACTCTTGTGAGCAAGACAAATTAAGAGTTGTATTTTTTAAAAATCTTGTTTATGTGTCATCCACACGAACTTTGAGACCCAATTCACACATCTGGGCACTCTGGATTACATTAGTTCATTTTCGTTCCCACTGTCTCTATTAGGTGTACAAGTTTTCTCTCTGCACGAGCCCAGCATCCACGTGGTTTTTGACTGTGTGGGGAAAAATGGCTCGAAAAAAAGAGCTCCTGTGAAGGCTCCAGGCGGTCTAGCCAGAGGATGAAACGGCGGTTTTGTCAGTGGACAAACGGTGGCAGTGTGCACAGAGTGACTAGAAGACCGAGAGCAACTGTGTTGGCAGAGCAGGGTCAGGACATAGGGGCTACACTTAAAGAGGAGTGCAGGCAGACCTGGCTTTGCAGCATTTAAGTAGCCATTTCTATTGCCAGCCCATTAGCCAGATCTTCTTCCAGTGGCCTGGCCCAGTAAAGTGTTAGAAGAAACTAGGTGGCTCGCTACTGTTAAATACGAAGAGTGTCATGGACCTTGAAAAAAATGTAGGGCATTACCGCTTCACATGAGTACAGGATAATCAAGTAGATTCCCAGTCCCCAGAGGGACTACAAAACCTGCTTTGCTTTTAAGCTGAGCTCCCCAAGATGAGATTTGTTTTCTACGTGTCAGCTCCTTCGCCCTCCCTGGTAACTTTTGCCCTCAAAGACCGAGGGCGAGGTTAGTCAGAGGGTCTTTCAGGTGGTAAAAATAACGAGGAGCAAGGCCGAGACGCCGGGTCCCCTCAGCAATCTGACTGAAAGGTGCTGATTCAGGCTCTTTTGCACGGGACATACAGGAGAGAAACTTTTAAAACACCCCAACAGCAAAACGGGTACGATTCCTCTGCTCCCCTACCTTAAGAACACCTTATTTATGAAAAGTTGAGAGAAACGAGGCATATTAAACTGGCGGGCCCTTGACTGAGGGAAGGCAGCCGCTGGCCGCCCTCGCCTCGCGGCTGCCGCCCTCGCCCCCTGTGGCGGATCCACTTGGTATCTCCCTCCTCCCCCCCTTCCCCCGTCCCCCTACTCCCCTCTCCCGAGGAGGTGGTTTTACACAGCCCCGACCCGGGGGAGAGGCGTGGCT
>VXBJ01004317.1:216066-335547 GCA_013400055.1 Nycticryphes semicollaris | reverse complement strand
TTTTTTTTTTTTTTCTAATTTTGATGTGACCTCATTGTCTCTTGGCTCGGTTACGAGTAGAGGCTTCTTGACACCTAGACCGAGGCTTCCTGAGTGTTTACACAGCCGCAATTAGAAGCTGAAACTTGACGTTGCCCAGAGGCCCTGCTTATGATGTGTGTAAACAATAATAAATCAAGTGCTGGTTTTATCCTGAAATATTGCCTCAATTAACCACATGTCCCGGGTCTCTGTGGAGCAGTCGATAGCTTTCCCTCATTCCCACACCACCAGCTGTACGGCCCAGAGTTCATAATTTAAAGATATAAGTAACTGGGACGTTTGATACTTTTGTGTATAGATTATCACTATCCTATTTTAATTAAATATTTGCTGTTGTCCTCCTAAATGGAAACATAGAATGTAATTTTAGAGATGCAGTCCCAGTATTATTTTTTTTATCTGCTGGTGCATTTTGTGGCGTCTTTTTGTCAGTTTCATCTAAGTAAATGACTGGCATGGTTTTGGGAGGGAGAATGAAATTCTAGATCTGGTATGATACCCTTACAAGTGAGTTTTTATGCTGTGCAATGAAATACTACTACTTTTTTTTTCTTTTTTTTTTTTTTTTTTTCCTTTGGCCTCACACAGTTAAAAGCTGTCAAGGCAAGATTAATTTTTGTCCTTGCCTCTATTTGGAATATGATGTATGTATGCCATTAAAAAGATCACAGGAATAGGGAGCATGGACAATATGTTCTGGTCTGTGAATGTTAGAAAACGCTTGAGCCAGCATCCTGTGGAGGCTAACAGGAGTGTGTAGATAACTTTCAATGTATGCTAAATGTCTCATCTAATTGTTTTATTAAAACAATAAAGAATTCTTTCTTAGTCTTTACAAAAACGCACACATAGTCAGTTCATAATACTGTTCATAATTTTATTCCAGAGCATGCTTTGCATAAGGCTTTAACCAGTGTAGGTTATTTGATTAGGGGAACTGTAACAACTACAGCTTAAGAAATTTATGCACCATTCTGTTCTCCATACTGTGAATACACTTACAGGTTGTTCCCTTTCCTCTATGGGATATAAACTGTTTATGGTCTGCCTGTGCTATGGGGTTATATCTCTTTAGTTGTGTATGTGTAGTTAAAGTGATAAAGCTTCTGCAGCTGTGTAGGCGCTGAAGTCTTGTTTAAGAATGAGTCCTGGTTAGTCCCTGGCAGCTGTATGTACAAACTGTATGAATTACACTGAATCAGGAAACAAATCGTTGTGATTGTGTCAGAAGTCCTTCTGTGCATTTCCAGACCTTGTCATTGGTAGGGAATCAAGCACTAATGAGTGCGTTTTCTAAATAGCTCTGTAAAATAAAACTGCAGAATTCTCCTTTTTCTGAGTTTGTGTGTAGCCATATATAATTATTACATTTAAGTTTTTAAAAACTTGTGAGTAAAAAAAGCCCAAACGTTTCACATTTATTCAGTCTAAAGAAACAGTTTGTCATTGGTATGTCATTGGTTTTAATATATCCAAAATAAATGATTTTTTTTCAACATATGTTCTACCTTCCATTTATTTTATGAAGTGTACAGTATAGTTTGTCTGTTGACTGTTAAAGCTTTACATATTTTTTTTTTGTCATCTTAGGATTAAAGTATCTACAGGAAAACTTCAGTGTAGGTTTCACTATATTTCCTTAATGTAGGCTTCAGTTAAATGGGGAAAGGCATAGCTCCATTTACTTCATTGGCAGGGTAAAGGTAGGTAGTGTAGAGGCTATTGTATTGCACTGAGACTGTGAAGACCGATACTGTTCATTCTCATTGATCTCCTGAGTGGTTTTAAGGCATGTATTCTTTTTTTATCTGTGCCTGTGTATTTTTGTCTACATAAACTGAATACTAATACCCATCTCCTATCTGAAGTGGGTCTTATTATCGTGTAGTTAAAGTGCTTTACTGGGCTGGAATTCATCTTGTAACTGTTTCCTGTGGGCTAATAGGAAAAATGAGAATTCTTCATAGTTTGTGTATGGGGTTTTATTTTGTATTTGGAAATTCCACTTTGGCATGTCTAATATTAAATAACTTACAGCCTTGATCTGTAGTCTTTCTTAATCTAAACACAGTTTTAAAGATTCATATTGTTTATTGAACATTAAAATGACATTTTAAAACAGTCCTTGCAGTCTTCCATTAGTGCAACTGAAAGGAGTTTAGAATTAAATAGAATTAAATATGTATTTATTCTAAATGTGTCAGCCTTGTGAAAGGGATATGTCTTCTAAAAGCTGTACTTCCCTTTTCAGAATTTTGGTTTCCAGCTGTATTTTTCTCATACCTTCCTCTGTATTGTAAATGCAGTGCTATAATAAAGTTGTAATAATTCTGATTGCTGCCACAGCAAGTTTAGAAGTGTTTAGGAGCCATTCAATTTCCTGGAAATGAGTAACTCTTTTGCTGTTATTAAGCACTGCAGTAACGGCCAAGGGTGAATGATCCACAAAACCACTACCGTGGTAGTGGAACTGCTTCTTCTAATGGCTCTGCTAATGTCCTGAATGAAGAGAGATGTAGTCCAAATTGTATTGTGGAATGTTATGTAGTGGTCTGGGAGCCAAATGTTACCTCTGCAAAAAAACTGGCCTGCATGTGAGAATTTACAATAAAGCAGATTAATATTTTTATTTTGGTGTCAGTAAGACAGAATTAAGTGTGTGTGTGTGTGAAATTTAAAATTCCACAAATGTTACTTCTCTCTTGCAGCAGCTGGTTGCTTCAATGTCACTTGTTAAAGTCTGTAGGTTTACAAATGATAAGTCTCTGGGGGGAGGTTATTTTACCACAGCTCAATGCTGTACAAAATGTAAAACAACTTACTGCTCTTCTAAGCAAGAGGATTCCAAGAGCAAGAAAAAAGCTGCTGATAGAGTTTTTTCCTTTGCTTACTTGCTACCAGATGTTACCGACGTATTTTACCCAGGCCATTATAGCTCTCCATAAGATAACTGAATGCTGAACTATTCATATTTGTTAGCAGGTACTTCACTTTGTTCAGTAAGATTGTTTCATGTTGTAACTGTAGAACACGAGTATCATCAAATGGAACTAGGAGTGGTGTAGAAAATAAAATGACGACACCAAGAGTCTGAAATACCAGTCTTTGTTGTTAATGGAGCGCTGGCATGCTTTCATGAAGTGGTAAAGGGCAGTAACCGGTTTCTACTGCCAGCAGCATGGAGATACCAAGTCTTGTATATTACTGAAAGAGAAAAAGGAAGTTGGTGTTAGAAGTGGAAACAAAACTTAGGTCTGCTTGTCATCACATGTTTGCTTATCATCCTTCATATGAACATGCTTGTTTATTTTTAATATAACAACTACTCCAGGCCATGTTCTCATCTTATTTTTCTACATCTGTGCATAAAAGAGCTATTTGCTGTTAAACAGGAAATCCACTTAAGTACTTAGTCAAAAGGTGATTTTTGAAAATGGGAAGTATGTGACTGTGATAATTGTGTACTGTCCCATAGTATCCTAAACATATGGTCTAGAACTGTTGTCTTCTACAGCTGACAGTACATTCAGGTAAAAAAGCAGAATATGGTAGCTTACTGGTGGTGTACTAGAAGAGGGAGTTTTTTTAAATGACCAATTCCAGTTTATATGTGAGGTTTTTGAATTGCTTGTGCTTTTTCTCGAGGACAGAGGAAGCTAGGAAATGTGGCTATACTTCACATCCTGCTTAGGTTTTTTTCAAATTACATAGCAAACAAAAGAAAGGGAAAAGGATATTATAATACTCACTACTGAAAAATAAAGACCAAGTCTTTTATATTCAAAGGAAACAAAGGCAATTATGAACCAGAAATCTGACCATTATACATGTTTAATATATCTAGAGAATATGGGAATGACAGTGAGTGCTATGTTGTATGTTTTATAAGTAAAGAACTTGAACTTCCAGATCAGTCTATGATCGCTTAGTATACATGTGTTCTACATGATTTATGCATGTTCTAGTCCATAATAGTAGCAATACCAAGAGTAAGTTACCTGGTTTGGGTTTTGTTGGTTTTTTGGTTTTTTTTTTTTTCAGATTTTTTTTCAGTAGCTTATTTCTTAGTCATACTGAAATTTGCCATGATGAGTATGTTTGAGCAGGGTTTTTCAGGAAACGTTAAGCTAAAGTGACTTAGCATTTTGAAAATGACTTTAAGAGAAAGTAAATATGTTAATTTAAAGCTGGGGGGGAATGCTTGTTTTGGCTTATTTGAGAGCATATCAACAATTCAGCTCTGGAATTGAGTGTTGCAGAAGAGAGAGGGGAAGAGAGCATAAACATTCACATGGAGTGTATGGGTGTTCCTCAAGAAATTTCAACAAATCATAAGCTTTTGAAAAACTTGTTCATGCATGTTATTCAGCAAATATTTATTAACTAATCTTTCTGAATATTCCATGTAACATGAGTATCTTTCCTGTCATTTGGTCCTTGCATGTCACCTGACTGTGCAGTCATCATCTGGACCAAGTAGTTAAGCATGATGCATCCCTCAGCAGTAGGTGCTGGGTAAGTTTAACCCTAAATAGTCTTTCTTTATCTGTGCTTCTGTCCTGACCCCAGAACACTTAGGCAGCAGTTTTGCTCATGGAGGGATGAAGGCTGGTGTCTAGGGAGAGGTGGGGAACAGAGATTGAAGCTTGGTGGAAATGCAGTAGGGCCAGGAACCTGAAAAGGACAGTACTAGCGAAATCACAGGCAGGCAGAGGTAGGGGAAATGAGAGAGGGCAGGAGGTGAGAAAGATGAAAAGCTGTATGTATGTGTGGAAGGGTAGAATGGGGCTGAAGAGCAGAAAAAACATGGATAGGAAAGTAAGAGAGCATGAAGAGCGTTGGCAGCAGGAACAGTAGAGGTTGGAACACAGCATACCTTCCTTGGAAAAAACTGTTTGAACTGATTGCTTCTGATTCACCGTTACTGAAGAGTTGTGGACAAAGTGGAGCAGGAAATTAAGAATTTTTATTTAATCACCTTTTTGAAAAGAAAACACTTTATTTTAGGGCCTACACTTAGCAGCAAGACAAAGTTGTTCATGTTCGACCAAACATTAGAGTTAAGAGGAAAGGACCTGAGAAAGTTACTGGCTGATTGGAACTGGGTTTGACACAGACTTGGAGGACCAGGATTTTGTGTCCCTTCAGTTTATACAGCTATTCCAAGTTAATGCTTGGTTCATTGACAGGCTCATTATTTCTGAAATCATAAAGGACATAAAAATGAGATAACTGACAATGGAACATCTTAGTTTTGATTAAATGTTTAAATGTGAAAAATACCTAGAGAGGATTTTCTTATGCATTCAACATCTTAAGTCCATTTTAAATGCAGTTGTTAATTAAAAAAACCTCTTCATCCTTGAAGTTTACTTCAGTAGCATTATGAATACAGTCTTTCCTGGAAAGAATCATTAGAAACTTTTATGGTTTTATAATAAAAATGGTGGGAAGCTTGCATATGCTTATATAAACTGCTTGCTAATATTTTAAAGTAATGCATGTAAAGCAATAAGGGCATAGTGAGATTGGTGGTTATTCTGTGTCATCTTTATGAAACCGCAAAATATAAACACAAAAGATTTCATTTCAGTCACAGTTTATTGTGTGCTGATACAAATAATTATTCAAATAGGATTTCCAGTTGCTTTGGTTTAATTCACCTGGAAGGGTATGATAAAATTAGTATCTCCAGAAATAAGAGGTTTGGCTATGTGCTTGTGTGGATATTCCAAGGGCTTCAATGGTAAAGGAGTGGAATGGTGTCTAGCGCATATGCAAATCTGTTGTTCATGGGGAATGCTGGGGAAATGTGGTGGGTGGAGTTATGGTGTTTTGGTACTGTGTTGTTTTGGGGTGTTTTGGTTGGGTTTTGGGGTTTTTTCATTTGTTTGGGGGGCTTGTGTGTGAGTTTTTTTGGTTTTTGTTTTAATAATGAAGTTATGCTTGAAAAAGTAATTAAATATTGTTAAGTAGGAAAGTTGTACCAGAATAGGTTCTAGCTGTGGAATTGCTGATATGTGTCCTCTGGTATGTAAGGGGCTTTGGTAGTCTCTCTAATATCTTAAAAGTCTCTGAAAGTTTATCTAACCCTTACCATGATAGCAGCAAGGCAGATACTACACCATCTTCTTGATTTTCGGTCTAAAAAGTTACGATAACAGCACATTGGATAAATACTGAGGGTGAAAAAAATATTTCTCTTCATGTGACAAGTAGATATGTGTGAGGAATCATTATGTATATGCTCGAATTCACAAGCAAGAACTATAAAAATTTTTCTGCTTGCAGTGTTGAGAATACAGGAATAAAGAACCGTTAAGGAATTTTATTTACTATGTGAATATTGGGGTGAATGAGAGAGTGATGGGAAATATTTTTGTGCTCTTTCATGCCGTAATCCTTCGGAAGTCTTCGAGCAATTAAAGAAGGGAGGGTTTCCTTTCCACCAAGTTTTGGTTTCCTTATACTAAAATTTCAATTTAGTCCCCCCCTAATTCCTTACTATTACTTTATGGAGCTAATAAAGCAGGATCAAATTACAGTGTGAAATGAGTAGAAGAAACTGAGGTGCTGCAGTAAGTTTCTTGAATTTGCCAATCTTTTAATAATTAGAAGAATGAGGTTTTAATTTTGCAGGAGGTAGGACAGCAACCTGAGGATTTCCTTCTGCAATGCTAAGAGCTCCTTGTAGGTAGGATACCTAGCGTGCTGAGGTGACATTATTGTATGACTAGCTAGGGTAGGTTTTCTCATCTTCTTCTTCCTTCTTGTTAAGAAGCATTGTGGTAAATTGGTGATTACATGAACCATGAGCATGAACACGATCATACATGTTTCCCGAGAATTTGCTGGTGCAAATACAAGGGATGTATGCAGAATTAAGGAGCTGAAGTTCTTCAAAAGACCCAGATGCACTTAATGCTGTTTTTATTGTTGTGCCTTGAGAAATTAATATTATCTTATGCATCCCTAATATCCATTTTATCAGTTACAGCATATGCAATTATAGCCTGTAAAATGGCATGGTTTTTTACAGTATTTTTATTCATATTTGGTACCTGCAAATAGGAGAATTTCCAGAATTCATTAAAAGTACTGAAAGCAGAGTTCATACAAAGAGTTAATTGCTAAAGGGACACAGATCTTTTCATGAGATGTGTTTGTCATGCTGTGTGACATTGTGTGGTGATGCTTGGAAGACAGTCTGCAGTATAAACACTTAGTATGGCTTGTTAAGTTCTGAAATGAGATATATGAAAAAAGGATGTTATGAAAGATTAATGGAACAACAAAGCAGTGTATATAGTGTTGGAGAGGTCTTGCTGTATAAAGTCAGTGTTACATAGTGTATGTTTTCAAAATCCTACAGGCGAAGAAAAGTTGATGATAGCTTGTTGTGTGGCCTGTATTTCTGAAGAAATTTAATCTTAGTGGTGGATTGTGATTTATTTTTAATTTCCAGTTTCTTAAAGTGTAATATGCACTTGGTTATTTAATGTAATCTTATATTCATCAAGATTAATATATAAATAACAGTACTGTACCACCAAACAATAAAAGGGAAAATGTGACTTGAAGTAAATCTCATTTTACTGCACCAAAAATTGGTTTTGTGGCTTTTTAGGGCGTCTCTCCCAGGAAAATTGACAGCATAACTGTTGTGTAATAACTGTTTAGCTGTATCTGTGTAGTGCAACTCCCTGAGGCTGGTATTGTATTCCTGAACAGGAACATCATCTTTCTAAAAGCATAATATTCTAAATAATGACTATGTTTGTAAGTATATGAGATAGTGGAAATGGAAGCCGCCTCACTGCTGAATGAGGAGTACAGTCTCATTGAGCGTAGTTTTAATAAAGTTGTATGCATCAACTTCATAGTGATTTGTTTATCTTAATTTTACTGAATGTCTCTTCGTAGGCAGGTTGATGGAGGTAGGTAACCACTGCAGCAAAGGTAGAATGAATCCCTGATGGGAGAATGAATCCCTGATGGCATGTTGTCATATATACTCTACATATTGCTTCATTATTATTGTTTGAATCTATAAAAATATAAATGTGCTGTGATCTTAATGTCTGCTAATATTCTTGTATGTGAATGCATGCACAGGTCTTTGTTTTTTACTAGCTGACGTATAAAATGGGAGAATGACTGAACAGAGGGTTCTATACTTGAATGAACAAAGTCATGTTTTACTTTGTAGTAAAGAGTTCAGTCGTGATACACTTTTTAATTGACAAATCAAGTTGGCCTTAGGTTTCATAGTTAAGTATCTTCTTTATTATGATACATGACTTTAAAAGCTTGTCTGCAAAAAGGAAAAAAGGAATTGGCAATAGCAATTCCAAGTTTAGGCTCCACAGTGCCTTGGTATTGTCTCCATCCTTTAACTAGTGTATCTGCTCCCTGTTATTGCCCCCACTGGGATATGCAAGAGGACATAACATGCAAGTTCACATCTCTTTTGTTTTCCTGTTTGATACGTTTTAGGCTAGACTGTAATCTTAATTGCTGTCGTGCGTCTCTTGGAAGAAGGTAGTATGACTGCAGTATGTCCCCTGGCTCCTTCTCCGCCAAATCTTTTCCTCTGCAATGTCTTTCCCCGTAGTCTACATTTCTTCAGCACCTCTTTCTGCCCTCAGTATCTCATATGCTGTCTAGAAACTTGACTATTTCAAGAGTTTCAGCTGAAGGATTTGCAGACTAGGGCTGCTTCTTCATACATGGAGTATTTTTGACTGATCAGACCTGACAGCAGTGGCACTGTTGTTTCATTGCTGCAGTTGTTTCTGAATGAAGGGAGCAGGCTTTTCAGATCTGCAGTGGTGAAGCAGTTCTTCTTTGTGTCTGAGCAGAGACAAGGAATAGATAATCCGAATTTATCTGGCAGTGACCTACATTCAGAAGACGCTAAGAATAGTGAGAAGTTCTCTATTTGAAAATAGCCCAGCAAGTTGAGGTGGGTGAAAATGTGTACCCAAATTATAGAAGATAGAAAACATGCGAAGAAAGGAATAGGAGGGTACGCTGTCTTTTCAGAGCAGAATTAAGAAGATGTAAAAATGACAGAAGCCCATTCTTTAGGGCCATAGCTCTTTGACAGTTTAAGAGAAAATGGTAAGAACTCTTAATGTGTCATCTGCCCCTTGAGGCATCGAGACTAGGTGTATCAGTTTGGACGGAAATTCCTTCTAACTCAGTATTTAATTTCTAAGCAATGACTGAAGTCATACTGCCTTATAATTCCTCAAAGTATCTCCCTTGCTCTTTTAGAGCTGGGTTTCATGAATCAGAGGTGGCATCTATATTGAATGTCTCTTAGTATTTTGTTTTTCTGTGAAGTTGTCTGAAAAACATTACTTCTACATTATGCATGGATAAATTTTGGTTCTCAGACCCAAATAACAACTTCGTTTCACTTTCAAAACCGTTGAGTTGCTTTCATTCCAGTTCTTATGCAGTTGGCAGAACTGGGAACACAGGAACTTGATCTATGGGAGAAACTGAGATAATCTGATTCAAGATCTCAGCTGTGTGTTTTAGCCATCAGGTGATTTTAGGTGGACTTTGTCCAACATCAGTGACTGGAACTTCCCCCAAGATAGTTTTGTAGGGTTTTTTTTAATGCTTTTCAGCAGTTATGCTTTCTAAATAAGTTTTCACAATCTTTGCTATTTTACTTTCACAATCATTACTACTATTTAAAAAGTAGCGTTAATATATCAAACAGGTGCTATTAAATTGCTACTTAAAGTTACTGTAATTGTATTTAATTTTTGTAAAGGTTTTAAAAATTGCAGAATAATCCAGTAGCAGAAGCTGACTTCACAGAACATGTGATGTGTGATTCTAATGATGATTTGCACCTCTTCCTATAGTCTTTAGTCCTGTAGTCTTAGTTTTTATCATGTAGTGCATTTGATCATAACCATCATTAGAATTCCGTGTTAAAATCAAAGCATGATTATGAAAAAGAGATTTAAATTTTAAAAAAGTCTTTCACCTTTCTTAGTTTCATACTTACTTTTTACAACACTGAGTTATCCTATTTGCATTCCGTAGTTTTATTTTTGGGACGTGTCTTGTTTAGTCTAAGCAGACAGACACAGTGCCAGAGAGTGAAATACAAAAGCTGAACGGCAAGCGAGTTGTCAGTCTACATGTAGCTTTCTGTTACAGGTATCAGAAAAGACAAAGATAAATATGGAGAATGAATGGAATAAGATGAGGGAAAGTTCAAATGGTAGCATGGGGTAGTGGGTGTGATTACAGATTATTAAAAATGCACCCAAAATTTTGCAAAACCTGCCAAAAAATCCAATTTAATCAAACTTGCAGAACCACATAAAAAATGGAAATGTTTCCTTTAATCATACTGTCTCAGAAAGTATGTTCTATGTTGTTGTCTCCTGAGTATTTCTCTGTTGGTTTTTAGGTTTCTGTCCTCTGCGTTGTACGTCAGTGGGATTCCCTCTGCTGGAACAAAATAATGTCATCTTCAACCCGTTGAAGGAAAGGGGTGAGCACGTTTCTCATGGCCAATCTGTTTATCTTACTTAGAAAGCAGTGTGCTCTGGAAGCAAATAGCATTATGTATTTTGATGAATAGTGAAGCCTGTTCTAGATGCCTTTCACGTGTTGAACAGGCTTGCTGGTTTGATTTTTGTTTTTTAAATTTTGTATGTGAATATAAGGGTTTATGTTATAGAGCAAGTGCCAGGACTAAAGTTAAATAAGAATGAATGACTCACCATGCTGAATCTGCCAATCGCCCATTTCTCTCTGAAGGACTTCAAAGGAATGTGTGTAGGGGAAAAGGAGAAGGAATGATTACTTGTTAACAAGTCTGTTGGGTAGTTTCTTCACAACCCTAAGACAGTTAGTGGTTAGTTTATACCCTGGAGCATAACTATTTATATCTCTTACAAACATCTGTTGTAGCTTGTATATGTTAAATATGATATTACTGAACTCCAACAGCTTATTTGCACCTTGTGTTAACATTACTGGGTGGTCCCTTTGCTCTTAATTATGAAGGAATAAATAGAGCAAGTGAAGAGTGATGTATGTTAAGTGATCGCTTTGTGTACATGTTTCAGCTCATCTTTAATCTCTTCTCTTAGATACTTCCTAATTAGCACAAAGTCTCAACTTTTCTAATTATGATTACTCATCTTAATTTAGTTTCCTTTCTACTCTGTTTTACCTCCATATTTACTTTTATTAAAGGCTTGCATTTCTTTCTTTCGCTTTGTTTTGCAGAACACAATGCTTTTATGAATTCCCTTTTGCCACAGATATCAATGCAGTTACTGATTGCAGTTCATGCATCAGCTTCCAGTTTACGTGACCTTAAACATTTCCTTGGGTTTTCCTCATGCTTTGTTTTCAAAATAAATAGCATGAGAGTTAATTCTGTTCTGCATGAAGCAGGCTGGCTCACTCTCTCAGCCTTGGGTTATTTTTTTTTTTATTTGTAACTCTTTGAACATGACACAAATATACAATTTTCCTTCTTCTATGATTTCTTTAATAAAGAATAATTGGCTTCTTTAGAGCTAAGTTGTCCAGAAGTCTTGTGTTCTTAGGCCCACTTCAGATACCTTAGGCCATGCAGTATTTGGTATAGCTGTGCTGGTAAAAGCTGGTCCTGCTGTGAGTTGATAATTGCCACACATGAGCCAGAAACTACCACACGAATAGGTCAGCCAAGAGCAGGGGTTGTATGAGTGCACAGCAATGTGCTTCAGACAAAGTCAGCTGGTTTACATCATAGCCACCTTTAACAGCAGGTTGAACGAGCCTAGCTGACTTTACGTAAAAAGGATCAGAAATCATTCCCATGTTCTGTGGGCTTGGTGGTAGAGCTGTGGAAGTAATTAGCTCTGGCAGGGTGGCAGTGATGAACATCTGGGAGCGACACCAGCTTCATCTAGCATCATTGTTTGCAGAAAGAACATCTGCTTAGGCTGTGTATCTGCTAAGTAGAACTGGATGCTTTATCCTAAATTAGGTTATAAAAGCTGAATGTGTAAATACCTTTTCAGTTATTTTTCTTAAAGTTTAACACAGTTTGTCTCTTAACCACTACTGGGTAATGAGAAGATGTTTCTCGTTAGTGAACCAAAGTAATTCCTCAGTAATTGCCTCAATTTAAGTGTGTGATTAACTTAATTTGTTCTTCTTGATTTGCAGTAGTTGTCTTCACTAAATCTCATCAGTTGCTATCTTGCCTAATAGCTTAATCTTATTCTGATGTAGTTATAAGTCAGAGGGGAAGCTGTTATGGGAAATAAAGAATATGTCCATGTAGAATTCTTTCCAGCCATTCCCCTGGGAGACAATAGGGCAAAAGTCCTTGATTAAATAATCTATGGATCTAGCTCAAAGCTGTGCACCTCTTTCTTCCTTCATGCAGCCTGAGGGATTTCCAGGTGTGGAATGTCTCTTCCTTATGGAAATCTGGAAGGAAGGGTTGGGCCAGCTTGTCTGATTCTCCAGAAATTCTTGCCATGTCCTATTGTCTTCACCAGTTTACATGGGTTATCTTGGCTACTTCCCTCTGCATGTTGTACTTTGTGTCACTAATGTAATCTCTTGCTTAGCTCTAAGACAACCTTCCTTCTTTGTGACTGTTTTACCTTTCCTTATTTCCTCCTTTCTGACTAAGAACTTGATCTTTCTCCCACAGCCATACAATTTCTTTAACAGCCTTTTATGAGGAACTTCTTCAGCTTACAAAACAATCACTGAATAGTGTTTACTCTTTCTTTGATGATCTGTTTAACTATTCTGCTTTTATTTTGAGGGTCATACATTCTAGCAGTATGTAGTGGTGAAGGAAAGATTTAAAAATAGTTGAAATACTTGTAGTTATTGAACACATTGCAAAGAAAAAAGGGTTTTTTTGATCTTTAAACTGGTAAAAATTCACATACTTAGTTCTTTCATACTGATATAAGTGAAAGAGAGCAGAAAGCCTGGAATTAATACCTGGATGTAATCTTTCTCAAGACATGAGCTCTCTCTTTTTTAATAGGAGTATTTTTTTACAGTAGCTAAACATTAGGACTCTTACTTGTCAAGGAAAATCAAGTTCTATGATTTGTATTTAGTGGTAATACATTAATGAATTATGTGGTTTCAGTTGTAATGGCTGCTAATCTGACAAGAAAATGAAATGTAAATTAGTAATTTGATGGATAAATGAATTGGTGCTGAGGCTATGCTAAATGTTGTTTGGTTGTGGGTTTTTTTTTTAAATTACTGTCTAACTTTAAAAAAAAAATGTTTAACTCATCTGGACACAAACTCCAGCTAATTCTTACAGAGAATAACATGCATAAATTTCCTTCTGCTGTAAATCTTATTAAAATAAATATTTCCCAAGTTATCAAATATCTGTGAAAACGAGACTTAAGAATTCATGTCATTTTTCAAACCATACAATCACATAGGCCTAATTGTTTAAAAGTTGTTAGATGTTGTTGCGGTCTTTGTTGAGTCTTAAATAACTCAGATGGTAGATTGCTGATGGCAGAAGTGATTTGAGACTTAAGTTTCTAAAAGTACTTTTAGGCCTTGACTTTAGAATGTGAGATTTATACTCATAAGTAAATAGGGTATTCCTTAATACTGAGATTTGGTTCATTGGTTGCAAACTATTGTTATTTCAGTTACCGTAATGCTCAATGTGTTGTTAGCTTTTTCAAAACATAGGAACATCAGTCTCTGTCTGCTTCTAGATTTTTATGTATGCCTCAGAATAAGTTAGTGAAGTAGTGCAAAAATAAAACATTTACTCGAAGTTTGTGAAAGTAAAAGAACCTCAGCTTCTTAACAAAAATCTTATGTTAAAATATAAAATGATACAGTGATCTTTTTGCTGATGAAATATGTTGCATTTTCCAACTTGTATTTTTCTTGTTTGTTTGAGAAATGCACATAGCTGTCATTGTAAGTAAACTCACTGATTTTGGGGGTAGAGGTGTGCATAAATCTTTATTTTTTTCATCTTTTAGAACTGGATTCTAAAGTGGTCACTTTTGTAACTGACTTTTTTTTCTTTTTAAAGAATATTTGTTCATACTTATGATGATTTGACATAATTAACGTTTTATTAACCATGATGGCAACACAGACATTAAGTATAGACAACTATCAAGATGGACAGCAGGTAGGTGTGGTGGTTTTCGCTCTATAAACTAAATACTGTTAGCAAGAGAAAAAAGGTAGTGGCTTTGTCATTAATGCCGGCTTTCACATTCTTTAAGTGTCTGTTCTGGTTTGTAAAACAAGATCTTTAAAGTGATAAACTGCTATTCTTTAATACTTGAATACTTATTAAAGGCTTAGTTAATCTTTTCATGACTTTGCTTAACTTCTGGAAGAATGGCCTGATAAGGGGCTTTCTTCTGAATCCGTGCTAGGTGATTTGTAGGCTGTAATGTTCCTGTTTTTAGAAAAGTCATATGGGCATCTGTAATATTTTGTCTATATGATACTTCACTGTTCTTATGTGTCTACAGATAGATGACATTTATGCAACGCAGTCATAGACTTTGGTATTGAACAAGTGAAGGATGAATTTAGTTACCTAGAATTACCACTGCTTTGACTAGATTTAAATTGATGCAATTATGTTGCAGGCTGCAAACTGGTAAAATACTTGAGTTCGTTTTAATGAGGTTAGTGATTAGAACTGCTACTTAGAAAGCTGGTCAGTTTGCTTCCAGTTTCTTATTTCTGTTAAAAACCAGCTAAAATAATGAAACATACTTATATATGTCTGAACTGTTTCTTTTTTGTACAACAGACTGTATATTGCCACAATTAAAATTGCTAAATTACAATACCATTAAATAGACACAAATTGTGCCAGTGGCCTGTGCTCTGAAGACTTATTTTTACATTACCTTGTGTCAGCCCTAAGCAGTAAATACAAGTACTTCTGTCAGCAGATGGCAATAGCGGTGAACAGTCAGAAGGAAACCAGCAACTTTTCGCATCTCTTTCATTTACCTGAATGCAGCTGGGATTATTGATTTTTGTTGCTGTTGTTTGCTTCTTTTATTGCAATTCTTATTTCTCCGATTCCTCTCACCTGCCTTCCTCCTTTTACTTCATTCCTCCAGCAAATACATGTCATCCTGTGACACGTTGTGAAAGTAATTCATGTTTTCATAAAGAACAGATTGGGGGAGAGCATTTTCCTTCTATTTGTTTTGTATTTAAAGCTCTCTGTGACCAAGATAGGCGGGTAATTTGGGTGCCTGCTGTTTTTGTAGTTTGGAAATGGCCCATATTAAATAACTTTTAAGTCAGCTATTTCTTCCTTCTAGTATGAGAGAGCCCTAACTGAACATGCTCTTCCCCTTCAGACTCTGCAGGTGTATGACTCAACAACTATAATCACTTGTTTGAGTCATCCCCTTTTATTTTTGCTCCTTCTTGTCATCAGCCATTAATTGCACCTTTTTTCCAAGCATTCTGGATTAAAACAATCTTTGCTTGCTGACGAAGCTTTTTGCAAGGCAGGCTTTTCTGTTGGGTAGGATATGCTGGCATTTTCTCAGGTGGCTTGGCCCTGACAGGTAATAAAAGCACAAACCTTTTGGTTATCCCAGAGTTCTTGTTTGGAATAGTGTAAATTCTTTGTGCTTATGTTGTGTGGAAATAGATGAAATTCTGTCAGAGTCAGGTTCTGTAGTCATTTCTGGAGGCCAGCTCTCTCAGAGAGTTCCTGAGTGATGCAATATATACATATCATGGGAAAAGAGGGCAGAGGATTGCATTCTGTATAGTTCCTTTCTGCAGATGTCAATTCTGGCTGCCTGGTGCTATCTAGAAAAGTGTCTGTCCTCTACTCAAGATAAAACTTGTTAACCTTACAGTAGAAAAACAAAAGATTACAATGATTTCTTGTCTTTGTACAGATGTTGCTAGTGTTCAAAGGGGAGAAAACCAAGGAGTTTGGGTTGGGCTGTGGAAACTATGACTTTCAGAGGTCAGGTTCCTTTAAGACATTTTAGTCTGAAAGATACTTACCTGGAAGTGATGGGAAAAACACTTGATACCTCCAAAGCACTCCAAGGCATTACCAGCCACCTAGTGCAATTTAGGTGCTCAGTAGTAGCTGTGTTGTTTTTCCAGTGGTGACAGATTGTGTAACTGTGTGTTAAATGGATCTGTAGAAGCAGTTACTGTTCTTTTCTCCAGTAGCTTGATATTCCTAAAACAATTTGTTAATACAATATGTGAATTTGAATGGCAAAGGTCAGGCAGGGGAGGCTATGCTCCTGATTATTGAAAGATTGGAGCAACATAGAATATTTCTGTTCTTTGTAGGAAAATGTGCATTTTAACAGACAAGAAAAACTTCAGGATCTCTTTTCTTCAGTATCTTGATACAATGTACAGTAAGAAATAAGGAGAAAACTTAAGAGTAGAAACTTTCCCTTTTGTTGTTTTCATCCTAAAGGCTGCTTTATGCAGACATCCCCATAATTTTTCTGAGAAAAAAATCCTATTTTTTGCTAGCCTCTTCCAAAAATAGCCACTTCAGAAGCAAAATTCTTTAACAATTTACTAATATCTGTCATTCCCATTTTAAAGCCAAGTGCTGAAATTTGAAGTGACCTTTACACTACCCATCAAAAAGTGTTAAGGATTAAAAGAGGGGGTTTGTTACTGCTGTGGCTTTTTGTGTAGCTGCCAAGTCATACCAACCTTCTGGCAATTTAGTAGCCTTGTGCATTGCTATTTCCTTAGAAAACAGAACACTGATTTTACGTCAAGCATACAGATTTACTTATAACTTACTGTTTTTCTACAGATGCAAGTAGTAACAGAGTTAAAAACTGAACAAGATCCCAACTGCTCTGAAACTGATGCTGAAGGGGTGAGTCCTGCCCCTGTAGAGTCTCAAACTCCAATGGATGCAGACAAGCAGGCCATTTACAGGTAGTAATGGACTCGTGTTCTGTCTTTTGAAGGGTAAAGAATATAGGAATTTTTTTTATTTATTGAATAATAAGTAGCTTAAGATCAGATGATCTCTTGGCTGTCTCAGTAGTTTGCAGGGAAAGAGTGAGATCAAATTAGCTCTTTTGTCAGTTGCCAGCCAAGAAAAAAACCTTCCCTTTATTGTGGGATTATTCAATTTCAGTATAGTTTTAATGGCTATTCTAAAGGTGGCTGCCTTTAAAGCACAAGTGAAATTTAGTAAGCTACTCAAAGTGTCGAACTATGGTCAGTATTTGTTAAATTGTAGGTTTTATCCTTAATGTAAGATTTTTATTATTTTTTAGTTAAGTTGCTCTTTACTCCCTTTTCTTTAGGGTAACAATCTATTGCCCAATAATTAGCTCAAACAAGATTATATGTTGATGTATAGACACAGTAATTTGAGATTTTTCAAGGTGTTAAAAGCTGTGCTAAGCAGTATGCTTGGTTTTGATGAAGTTAAGTGCTCTTTCACTGTAAGTGCTTAATAAAGATAGAATTATTACCAGTTTGCACCAAAAAAAAAAAAAAGAGAGAAAAAAAAAACCCTGAAGCAAAAAGATACATCCACTCATTTACAGGCTTGTTCTAATAAAATCATCTTCTGCTCTGAGCATGATTTCACAGGAGGCCTCTGAGTAACAGCCTGGATACTATTCTCAGTTCTGTAAAGTTATTTGCGATGTATAAATAAGGCCCATATTGAAGAAGAAATTAATTTTGTCAGCCTTTAAATCTGCATTCAACCTATTTGTATATCCTAATCCTCATTTCTGTTGCACTGTATTAATGTATCTCTTGTCACTCTATTACAGTGAATAAAATAGTATGCCATAGCTTTTTTAAGCTTGTGATTATTCTCTTTATTTAAATATACATATTCTACTGCTTTACATTCCTCTAGGGTGTGTGGTAAAACAAAATGAAAAAAATACCAAAAAACCCTTTTGTCGTGTTTCGCTATAGCCAGCGGTATTATATGCACTCTCTTCCAAGACTTGTCTTTGTTTCTTACATGAGCTAAATATCTTATTATTCATTGGTGTACATTTAAGATAAAATACTTACTCATGTATTTTAACTCTTATTCTAGACACCCACTATTTCCCTTATTAGCACTGTTATTTGAAAAATGTGAACAATCTACGCAAGGCTCAGAAGGTACAACTTCTGCTAGTTTTGATGTAGATATTGAAAATTTTGTAAGGAAGCAGGAGAAAGAAGGAAAACCCTTTTTCTGTGAAGATCCAGAAACTGATAATTTGGTAAGTATAAGCTCTTTCTTTTATTTCTGAAACAATCATTTGCCTCTTCTTTCTAATTTCTGATCTCAAGTGGTCCTTATAGTTTCACTTCACATTTTTTTTCTTACAAGAGGTTCTTCTTTATGTTAATGCTGAGAATCTCTTATTTACATTTCTTCTGACCCCTTTTTTCCATCTTGTCTGTAAACCTACATTGGCCCTTCACAGTTGTTTCCCATTCTAAACTGGCTGAGATCAGTGTATTGGAGACAAACAGAAATGTGTGCTTGACACAGCTAGGTTAACCCTGCAAATCAATTTTGGAGCATCAAGCCATATATTTATCAAAAACATGTAAGTTGTTCCTGACTGTTAATGTGGGAGAAGAGCTGTTACAAGATTAGAAACTCTTAAACATATACAATTTTTTTTCCTTCATGCTGTTGTCTCCTTTAGGCTTTCTGAAAGTTCTTCCTGTGATGAAGCTGTAATTTCCCCAGTCCCTTAGTCTCCCTCTTGAATCCTATCTCTGGAGAATGCCTCTGTTGGCATTCTGATTTCTAAACTGTCTATTTCTGTTCATCTCTTTAGAGTCATGTTGCAACTAGTTTTTATCATGTTCAAGAGTGTTAGAATTATAGGAGTCAAGTGTTTTGTTTCACTTTTGAAAACATTTTCAAATGTTGTGTAATAACACACGCCTTCATCCTCGACGCAGCCTCATACAAGAAAAGGCTACATAAAATATTGACATTCTCAAAGAAAGTTAAAGTGATGGGAGGTTATAAAACAACAGAAATAGTAACGTTTTAAAATTGATATGTATAAAGATTTATGTTGGCAAATAATATCCTGTGTGGGGGTCTAAGGTAAGGTATCTTGGGAAAACTCTTAAATAAAGCAAAGACTTAAACAAGAAATAAATCTGAGATGCTGTTTAGAAATGGCAGAATTGTTGCAGTGAATAGCATGATAGGAGGGACACATTGTCACAAAAAAAAAAAAGGGTCAATTTTGGCTGCTTTTGAAAGCAGCCTAAATAGACATTTCACATAACTTGATTTCTTTCCAAGCACTTTATGACCAATATTTAGTGTACTTAAGTTCTGGGAAGATAGTATTTAAATAGTGTAATGGAAAATAAAGCTACAGGACTCTATGTATAATTAGACCAGTGTGAGAGTAAAGAAGGCAGAAGACAGTATGTTCTAGAGTGAGGCATGTTTTTACATCTCTAGTGAAAGAGACATAAAAAGGTACCTTCTTAGCTTCTTGTTCTGTCCCTTTAACTGTAGGTTATAGTGCCCAGGTCTGAAATACCTTAATGCATTGCATCAGTGGTCTTAGTCTATGTAAATATGCAGTCACCTTAGATTAAATCATCTTCAAGGATGGATCAAGTTTACTTTGCACTAATCCACCTGCAACAGTGCTTTCAAGAAGTTCTTTTACAGCTTTGGCTGAGGAGCTGTTTGTCTTCCAGAAGATTTTATTTTCCGTTGGGAAACATTTTGAGGCTCAGATAAGGTTTTTGTGTAAAAGGTGACCAAAACCAATGCCTTTCAGAATGATGGGAAAGCAGCTAGAGGAGGACATATAATATGATACATAATTATACTCTCAATATTAGTGTAAATATTCTCAGCTTATAAATTAAGAACTGAAGAAAAGGTATTGTCCACTTTGACCACAGGTTACAACTAGAACAGAACTGAACCCCCAAAATCTCAGTTTTAATATCTTAATCATTAGATCTTTGTGAGCAAATTCTCATGCAGCTCACCTGAGAAATACTAATTTGTACAGACAGTGACTCTAGTTTTCTAAGGAGAAAGAAGCATTGACATACCTACAAAAAGAGCGCTATGGAATAAACCCTGTTGCAGAATGACTGTTGTCACTATAGGAATTAAAAATATGAAGGAAGAAAAATGAAGCAAAGGGGAAATAAACAATAGTTCTCTTCTTTATTTAGTGCCCTAGTGTGAGCAAGAGAGGTGGGGGTGCTTTGCTTTTAACATTTTTTATTTGAAATCTGAATGGTGTAATACTACACTTGCAAAGTACTTGTAGCACAATATAGTGATTGTCTTATGTTTGTAAGCAGAAATAAGTACCTCAGATGGTTATAATGAAATTATCGCTCTGTGAAGAGTATGGCTGTTCCATTGGGGCGCAGAAATGCTTGGACACTGAGGGCCGCCGGTACCATCATTTTAGAACTTTTTTTGAACAGGAAAGCACTCAGGCAAATTTCATGGGGGAAAGTGCGTTATTGAAGGAGAAGGAGATAAATACTTCAGAGCTGTTTCTGAGGAAGACTAAATCCAGTCTAAAATCTGCAGTTCACCATATATGCTAATATGCACATGTACAAAGTCTTGTGGGACCTGTGGTTGTTAAAAGAATTAATTGCACACAGAATTCTCCAAATAACATACCGGTTTCAGGATCATGTGGTTTGACCCAGATATCTAGAAATTTGATTGTCAGGAATGCTTATAATTTTGGAATTACTTCTTTATCTTCCACTCTGTAATATGTTTGGGGATTGTTAGTGCTATCAGTGACACCTCTAGAGTGCTTCCTGCACGTAAACTGTGAATTTGAAGACAGAAATAAATTTTTCTATGGCTCGCTCTTCAAAGACTTTTGAATATACTTGCCTCCAATATGTTATTCAAAAATGAGAGCTAGTTCTGTTCCGCATGAAGCAGGTCTGCTGACTTGATAAGCCTCAAGTTATTTTCTTCATTTGTAACTCTCTGAATTCAACAGAAATATACTGTTTTCCCTTAATTCTCTAATCCCAGTTTCTTTTCAGAACCACATCTGAAATCTCATAGTTGGAATGTAGTAGTTCCTGCTCAGTGGATGAGGAAAGAGCAATGGATATGTTTTATCTTGACTTTAGTAAGGCTTTTGACGTTATCTCTTTTAGTGTTCTTATAGACAAACTGATAAAATATGGATTAGATAAATGAGCAGTGAGATGGACTGGAAACTGGATGAACTGCTGGGCTCAAAGGATTGTGGTCAGCAGCATGAAGTCCAGTTGAAGGCTGGTCATTAGTGTTGAACTCCAGGGACTGATACTGGAACCAGTACTCTTTAACATCTTTGATGACCTGGATGATGGGAGAGAGTGTACCCTCGTCAAGCTTGCAGCTATTGCAAAACTCCGTGAAGTGGCTGATGACCAGATGGCTGTGCCGTCGATCAGAGATACTTTGTCGCTTTAGGAGAAATAGGCCAACAGGGATCTCCGGGGGTTCAACAAAGGGAAATGCCAGTTCCTGTACCTGGGGAGGAATAACTCCGTGGATCAGTACACTCTCGGGGCCAACCAACTGGAAAGCATCTTTGTGGAAAAAGACATGACAGTCCTGGTGGACATCAAGCCAAATATAAGACAGCAGTGCATCCTTGCAGCAAAGAAATTCAACATACTTGGGCTGTTTTATGAAGTTCATTGTCAGCAGGTGAAGGGACGTGATCCATTCCCTCTACTTGGCACTGGTGAGACACACCTGGAGTGCTGAGTACAGTTTGGGCTCCCCACTACTAGGAATAGACATATTGTTGTGAGTCCAGCAAAGGACCAAAGAGATGGTTAGGGGACTAGAGCATTTCTTAATGAAGAGAGGCTCAGTGAGATGGGACTGTTTAGTCTACAACAGTGAAGGTTTGGGGGGGGATCAGTGTGTTTACATACCTAATAGGGGAATAAAGAAGACAGGCTCTCTGACTCTTCACAGTGGTGCCCAGTGAAAGGGCAAGAAGAAATGGACATAAGTTGAAACACAGGAACTTCCATTAAAACATCAGAAAAAACTTTTTTACTGTAAGGGTGATTGAATACTGGTGCAAGTGGCCCAGAGAGGTTGTGGAGTCTCCACCCTGGTAGATAGTCAAAACCCAACTGGATGTGGCCCTAAGCAACCTGCCCGAGTTGACCTTGCTTTGAGCAGTGGGGCTGGATTAAACAATCCCCAGAGGGCCTTTCCAACCTCAACTATTCTGTGGTTTCTGTGAGCCTTCAAAAATAGGTTTCCCAAAGACCCTGCATGCCTTAGCCTGCTTCACATGCTTCTGGCTGTACATAAACATTCTCTTAGATATAGCTTGCTTTGGTTGTAGATGAGTCTGTTGTGTTCAAATAGTCCTTCCTGCTGATTGACCTGTTTGTGATTTTAGCAGTGACAAAGTCTCTTGGTTTGTGGTACTCGCCTTTGTTGACGGGCTGCACAAACCGGCTGATTTTGCTTAAGATGGATGAGGAAGTATTTGTTTATGTCTTGTATTTTGTGGCTGCTGAGGTCAGCACTATCTTAAACTGGAACCATATTGCAAAATCCAAAATCTTTGGCATTGAACTCCTGTTCTGTAGTTATATCATTAGCTATGACTTTCCATTACTAGATACCAAATGAAATCTGAGTGCGACTTGTCCTTTGCCTGTCCTGAAGGCTGGGCGTTCTGAACAGCTGACATTCTGACAGGCTAGTCATTTTGTTAGGGGCAATGAGCAGGAAAGTTTCTGTCAAGTTGTGAAATATTTAGTACGGTTTCCAGCTTGAAATACTGGTGCTTGCAGAGAGAAGGCTGTAGCTGGGCAGTTTTCTCTGCCATGTGTCGTATAAATATATACAGTTTTATATGGATTAAAAATTTCTTTATAGTAGAGAGGGAATCTGATATTGGATACTTCCGTTACGTATTCTGTTCTTGCTGCCTTCCTTTTTTAACTCCAATGTTGAATTAACTATTCAGTTGAGAGGAGAAGCTAGTGAAGACTGCTAATTAATGAGCCAGAAGGGTGGAGCAAGTAAACCATAGAATCATAGAAAGGTTAAGGTTGGAAGGGACATTAAAGATCATCAAATTCCACCCACCCTGCCATGGGCAGGGACACCTTCCACTAGACCAGGTTGCTCAAAGCCCCATCCAGCCTGGCCTTGAACACTTCCAGGGATGGAGCATCCACAGCTTCCCTGGGCAACCTGTTCCAGTGTGTCACCACCCTCACAGTAAAGAATTTCTTTCTAGTATCTAATCTAAATTTCTCCTCTTCTAGTGTAAAGCCATTACCCCTTGTCCCGTCACTACACTTCCTGACAAAGAGTCCCTCTCCATCTCTCCTGTAGGCTCCCTTCAGATACTGGAAGGCTGCTAGAAGGTCTTTCTGGAGCCTTCTCGTTTCCGGGCTAAACAAGCCCAGCTCCCTCAGCTGATCTTCATAGGGGAGGTGCTCCATCCCTTTGATCATCTCCGTGGCCCTCTGCTGGACCTGTTCCAACAGGTCCAAGTCCTTTCTATGTTGAGGACTCCAGACTGGACACAGTACTCCAGGTGGGGTCTCATGAGAGCAGAGTAGAGGGATAGAATCACCTCCTGTGACCTGCTGGACATGTCTCTTTTAATGCAGCCCAGGATGCGGTTTGCTTTCTGGGCTGCCAGTGCGCACTGACGGCTCATGTTGAGCTTCTCATCCACCATCACTCCCAAGTCCTTCTCCTCAGGGCTGCTCTCCAGCCATTCTCTGCCCAACCTGTATTTGTGCTTGGGATTACCACATCCCAGGTGCAGGACCCTGCACTTGGCTTGGTTGAACTTCGTGGTTGAACTGGCTTGGTTGAACTTCCCACTACCCACTTCTCAAGCCTGCCCAGGTCTCTCTGGATGGCGTCCCTTCCCTTCAGCTTGTCAACGGCACCACCGAGCTGGGTGTCACCAGCAAACTTGCTGAGGGTGCACTCTATCCCACTGCCCATGTCTCTGACAAAGATATTAAATAGCACTGGTCCCAGTACCGACCCCTGAACATCACTCATTACTGGCTGCTATTGAGCACTTAAGCCATTGACCACAACCTTTTGAGTGCAGCCATCCAGCCAGTTCCTTATCCAGTGAATCCATCAAATCTATGACTTTACAGTGTTGAGACCAGGATGTCATGTGGGACAGTGTCAAACACTTTGAATGAGTCTAAGTAGATGACATCTGTTTCTGTAGATAGCGCTGTAGATGTGTCACTAGGCCAGACAGCTTCTTGCTTTTCACCTGTGCTCTTATCTGACCCCAGCAGAATTAAACAAATAAGGTGAAAATGCTTGCAGGGTAGCAATCATTTGATTTGGAGCCAGAGCTAAACTTAGATTAATTGAATGTTACAGTACTATGAAGAGCCAAATTCAGGTCCTATCTGAAAAGAATCACAGGCCTGTTTGCAGCAAGGAAATTGGCCACTAGTTCAACTGTTTCAGGTTTTTTCCTTTTACTTCTTTTGGAAGTGGCACGAAGAACTCAACTACACTTCACAGTTTGTGTCAACACTTAAACTAATGGCACCAAAACAGCAGAATATTATTTCAGCCTCCATGCAGGCTAATTGACTTAGATAACGAAAGTTGTGAAGGGTCACAGATACTGATTGTTGGAATCTTAAGAGGCCCTTCAACGTTTCACATTATGCACTCACTTGAAATGCCTTGAGTATTCTGAAGGAAAAGTTTAATTTTAATCCAGGGGACCACAGAATGTTAATCTGGATGGACCAAGCGTTAGATCAGTTTGACCAGAAAGGAAGTTCATTAAGAACACTGTAAGGTTGTTCTAACTTGAGTAGCTCTTAAAAAGCTATGATCTAGATTACCTTGTTACTTTGGTATTATGGTTCCCATTCTAAATTAAGTGGTCTTTTCCTGCATTAGTGGTATAAGATATTGGGAAATGCAGGTAGCATCCACTTAAAACTTAATGTTAAGGATATCCATATATTGCTAAGCCTGGCCTGTTAACCAAGTTTCAAGTCTTTTTTTGTTATCTAAGTAGAGGGATTCTGGGTTGGGTATTTTGGTGGTTTGTTTTTTTTTCAGTTAACCACTCCAACATATAGTCAGTTGGTTATCTTGAAGCATCATGCCAAAGGGTTACAGTCAACACAGAAGTGGTGTTACTAGGCCTTTTGCAAGTCTGACTTTGTCAGACACATTGTCAAAATAGGGTGTTTGAAACAGAAAAGTCTCACAGAAATGAGAACATTTCTATAAATATTGATGGGTTCTGGATCGGATCAGAACTTTGGTATTGGGCTTCAGGATGTTTAGAAGAGCAAACTTCTCAGAAGAGATTGTAAGAGTTTGAAGAGAGATGCAAAAAATGGCACTTCCTTGTGGGAAGTTTTTTTGGTTTTTTTTTTAGTTTAAAAGAATTTTTAAAGTACTCCCTTAAATTACCTGGAATAAGCATATTTTCAGTTTGATTTACTGCTACGTTCCTATTCTTTTTCTATATGTGCATTCATGTAATAAAATCAGCAACGGTTTCTGTTCAGAACCTTCAGCAATAAAAAACCCACAAAACTGCGTTATGGCTTCCCTGAAGCATGAAGTTTCAGTTGTCTCTTCCTTTGTTTGAGAGGTGTGTAAGATGCCTCTCTTCCTCCCAAGGAAGAGTGTATCACAGGAGATCTGTTAAAAGAAAACAAAGATGTTTCAGTGCTAGCTCCTGGGCAAATTTTATCAGCTTTCTCTGAGATGCAAGAAGTTTTGACATTCTAGGTATGTCTTTTTAACACAGATTCATCTTCCAGTCAGAAGAAGTGGTTGGTTTTGGACTGGCATTCACCCAGGAGATCCAGTCCATCCCTAATAAATAGACAAAGAAAGTAGCTTTTCTGTGATAGTTATGCGTTTGCTCTTCAAGAACTATTGGCCACAAACAGAACTTTGAAACTTTTCCTTTCTAACTTCACCGACTCTGACCAAATAGGTTAGACTGTTCAGGGGGATAAAAATGAAAGGTACAAGTTCATGATTTTTTGCAGTAAATAATTAGCTCTTATATGCCTAGCACAGCATGTTATTGGAGCCAGAATTATCCTCTGTCTTGGAATAAGACATTTCAAGGTTTCTTCTGTTTTTCCACAATTTTATTTTCTAATTCTTGGTCACCCATGCTGTCCCATGTCTCAGTTGATCTTCCCTGAACTTAACATAAGTGCTGATTATCTGCAAGAAGTGCTGCAGACCCCCACTTTTCAAATTCTAATTCCTGTGGGAAGGAAGTGGAAGCTGAAGGTTCTACTCATGGTCTGCTTACTAAACTGGAAATGTACTTTCTTTCCCAGAGCTTTAATTTCCACCATATCTTTTTGGATTATTACTTTGCATCCACCATAGTCCTTATATCAAGCAACAGTACCAGAAGAGATGTGTTTGCTCTTAAGAACCAGATCTTGGTGATCTGTATTGCTAGCATGTATGACAAGTGCACATGCTTCTTTTTGGAAGTGTGCTCAGCTGTATCCCCCTAACATGGAGTATCATCTGTTGGAGGTCCTTACCCTTTGCCTCTTACCCTTTGACACCTCTGTCTCATTTTCACCGGTAAAAACGGATCTTGGAATGAAGCAAGTTCTCTTTGTTCTCCACAAATATTCTGTTGTGCTGAGGACTTAGATGGACGTGTTCCTCCATGTCTTAAGAAGTTGCTCAGGTTGAGGGTTTGCAGATCACTTTTAGAGCTTTCACAGATTACATTATGTCTTCAAGACACTCAGTAATTAACATTTCTTTGTTGCTTACTATTAACCTAGCCAATGCAGAAACATCATGTTGCCTCAGGATGGTTCCTGTCTCTTGTATAGCTTCTGTTCAGAGTAAACTCTTGCCATGTATGGGTGGCTTTTTTAATTTCCCCACATTCATAGAACCATAGGATATTACAAGTAGGATTACAAGTTCAAGATGTCTGTAGTCCAACCTCCCACACAAAGTTGGGTCAGCTGTGAAGTCAGAGCAGGTTACCTATGGCTTTATCAAGTCTAGAAACAATACAAAACAAGGGGTGTTAAATATACTCTTACTTTTGTATTTGAACAGGACACTGCTTTTTTTGAAGACCCCTGAGTTTTTTGTTTCGTGTGGGGTAAGGATTTTTGGTTCAGTACCCTCTTCTCAAAGACTATCGAGTTTTCAGTTGTCAGGAAAGGTTGTGGTGGTGAAGCCAGCTGATGTCATTTGAAATAGTCTTGACTGAACGACCCATGCTTTTGCATTTCTGAAAAGCTTTCTTGCTATTGCAATGTACAAAACTGTTTCAAAAACTGCTAGTCATACCTTTCCTAGCTATTTCTTGTAGCTGAGGACTCAAAATAGGGGAAATTAAAACAAAATACCCACTCTCCCAGAGTTTGTGTTCTTCCCCTGAAGACCTAAACTGCCCCACAAGGATTTAATCAGGAAAGTAGGTGAGCTGTGAATGTACATACTTAAATCGTTTTGTTGCAAATGAGAGGTTATTGGAGTAAGATAACTTGTCAGTATATAGGCATTCATTCATATATGTTGTCCATATATGTATTTGCTATATGTTTATGTTATGTGCCCTGAAATCCATAAAAAATAGTGGGTATGAGCTGGGGATTATGACTAAGGTAGTGCATAGTATATTCTATGCCCTTTGCACCATGTGCTTGAGGCACTGAAAAGACAGGATTAAGGCACAATCTAAAGCATTTTTAGGGCTAAAGACGTCTCCAAAGTTAGTATATTATTTATTTATTTATATGTGAATATGGTCTGGATAGAAAGAAGTGGAAGATTTTCAATAATCTATCTTTCTTTGCTTAATAGTTTACCATTATCTTTATTTACAGCACTTTCAACAATATGCATGTCTTGTGGATACTTCTGTCTTTGTGCATTTCTCTGAAATGCTGCTCCAGGTTTATTTTTACAGCTGAAAAGGCTGAATCAACCAGATTATAACAATTCATTGTTCTGTGGCACACTCTACTTAGTAGAACTAAATAACAAAAACATGGTTGTCGAAGATTTTAAGGTGTGCCTTTTACGAACATGGGAATTAAATATTACTACTGCTTGTATCTGTCTGGAAACATTTCTTTGTATTACCTTTACTCATCGGTGATTTTATCAGTTTTGGGGTTTGGTTTTTTTGTTTGGTTGGTTTCAGGGTGTTTTTTTAGCTTCAAGGAAAAAGTGAACTTCTGAACAAATTTAAGCTTGCTCCATCCATGCTGCAAGAGAGCCAGAGCCATATGGCCACAATTAGTGTAGTTGTAAGTGAGTAAATAAGTCCTGGTGACAGGCATGGCATATTTACAAAGTTTTGTTTGCCTTTTTAACCACAGTAGCACAGCTTCCCCTAAGAGGAGTGTGACTGTGTGTGGCTCTGCCAAAACCTGGAGAGTGTTACTAGTTCTTTTTTTATGGATAATTTTGACTTTAATTCAATTTTTACTTCAAGTATCAACCATCAATTTGAAACTAAATTTAAGCTGAAGAAAGGACTTTTATTTTTCCTCCAAACAAATGCTGATTAAATAAATAAAATAAATATGGGTAATGGTTTAAGAAAAAAACCAAACACTGCTTACTGAGCAAAACTAATCACTAATACAGTCAAATATTATGTTCCCAAAGGCGTATTTTTGTTGCCTGGTTTTAGCTGAATGCTTAAGGCTTTCACTAATACACGTGTTCTGTGTTGGCTCTGCCACACATAAAGAATTTTACAATTTAAGTTTTTTTCTCTCTGAAACTCTTCAGCTATTGCAGAATTGCAGAACAATCGTTACTAATTCTGAAAGGAGCAGAGTATCTTTAAACATAGCTGACCTTTGTTTTGTTTTAAGCTATGCAAATTGAACTAGATTTTAACTTGGTTGTATTTAAAGGGACTTCAACACAGTTTGAACAACAACCACTGCTGAGGGCGGTTTTAGGAGATTGCTGTTTTATATACCTCAGTGCTGGGCTATTGCACTTACTCTTTGATGTCATAGGTCAGAAGAGTTACCAGATTTTAATTTGTATTAACTGCCTCAAGTCTACAGCTCGGATTTTTCTACAGCTGTGCTTTTAAAGATACATGCTTGGGTTTTATTCTTTTTAGCCCTAAGAGGGGCTAAGATTTCCTTTTTTGTTACAGCTTCTGGTTTTCGGGGTTTTTTTTCCTCTTGTTTATTTAAACATACAGTTGTCTGCACTGGGTGAGTGTTGTACAACTGGAATACCTTCTATTGAAAAAAACAGGGAAAAGATGTGTCATAATAAAAGCTAAAGCCATAACAGTGGAGAATAGAGTACACACAGAAATTTGCCTGCCTTGATCTCATTCAGGTGCTTTGAACAAAGGCAACTTCCGCTTCCAGTTGGCTACTTTAGTTAAAAGTAGTAAGTGGATTACTTAGTAAGCTACCATTTCCGGTTATTGGATTCAGTGCTCTGGTCAAGTAAATGACCCTTCATGTAGGACAAATTTTTATAAATAATGCTAAAATGCCACTCTGCAATGTGTTTCAAAACTATAATTTATTCAGTTTCATAAAACTGAAGGATGTTTTTCTTGGAGATCTAGCATAGCAAGTAAATGTTGGGAATGGCATGCTGTATGAAAAATAATTACTTTGCCAATGTGTTATGTACATATTTGAATGTCCTGGATTTCCTACTGCTTCATAAAAATTGAGGCCATCTGGATTTGGTTTTAGCGTTTGATCTCCTGCCCAATGACCCTTACAATCACCTAAGCTGTTTCTATGCAGTATGTAGTACCACTAGATCTCCAAGCTTAATGAGTCTTTTTCTTGCGGTAAGCCTACGGATTCTCACATCACATATGTATCTCCCCTACTTCAGTTCTTGTTTAACCGTGGATTTGTTACTGGGTTTAGTGCTTTGTATTTAATGGTTTGTTTCAGAAATGGTCTCCTCACCTGAAAATTCTTAAAAGATTTTACTTGAGAGTTTTTAATCTTTGTTACACAATTGCAGAGGAACTTCAAAGCTCTAGGCCTGAACAGCTGTTTGGTTACTTTAAGTTTTGTTGAACAATGTGACAAAGTTTGGGATTTCTTTATTCTAATTTTAGAGAAAAATAAAAGCTATTGTATTTTTTGTTACAGGCAAGATGGCTAGCTATTTATTGTACCTTTCACCTTCTCTAGCAATCTGTGTAACAAATTTATGTGAAGTCACAGAAAGGTCTTCTCAGTGTATCTCAAATTCATCTGTACACTTTTGGTTTTCTTGAGTCAGCGTGTAATGTGGAACCGAACCTGATATTTCTGACACGTAGCTCAAGAGGACTGTTGCTTACTAAGCCTGGTCCAGCCACATCTTCCAAATAATGTGGATGGGATTACTTTCCTTCACTTTCAGTCTTCTGTGATATATGACCCAGGGTTGTGTGATGGGGATAAAGAACAAGTGGACATGCAAGCGCGTTCTGTACTCCATGTACACCTTAACTGTGCCCTGTCTTCCTAAAGTATCACACGTGTCAAAGATTATATTGTTGTTGTCTTTTGTTTCTCCTGTATGGTAGTTTACTTGGGCAGTGGAAGGGTTTTTATGTGAACACATTGCTTTCGCATTTCAGGAGCATCGTGGTCAGAGCTAGAGAACCTTAGTCATCACTTAGTAATTAGTAACGCTGCTTTAACTGGATGTGGTTTGTTACTGGAAAGTAGTATTTGCTTAAATCTCACATTAAATATTTTTTAAATTAACTGTTATTTTGTTTCTAATTTCTTTTTTTCCCAATTCTCTCCCTAGATGGTAAAAGCAATCCAAGTTCTACGTATCCATCTGCTTGAACTAGAAAAGGTTAATGAACTCTGCAAGGATTTCTGTAGTCGTTACATTGCCTGCCTGAAGACAAAAATGAACAGTGAAACTCTACTAAGTGGAGAGCCTGGAAGTCCTTATTCACCTGTGCAATCTCAGGTATATTTCAAATACAATTAAGTGTGGTTTTGCTTATATTTCCTTAGGAAGTTGTAATTGCACTTGGGTTGCTATTTGCAAAGAGCTTCTGCAGTTTCTTTGACTTTCTCAAAATCAGTTACTAAGAGTAGAAGGAGCTGTATTTTTTTGTGCACGTCTGTGTGACACTACCTGATGGGCAAATTTCTTTAAATGTGTCAGAACATAGAGTCAGCTTTCTTGTCTGTCTTCCTTTTATGATTTTCCCTCAATTCAGCAAATGAAGTTATTCAGAATAGCCTGGGTTTGCTACTTTGTGGAGGGAGGCTCGGAAATGGAATGAAGAAAGGAGAAGGAAAAAATTCCATGTTAAGGAGGTCTCCTTAGTGTAGTCAACTTCATTAAAATGTTGAGATGGCTGATACTTTTTATACACAATCTATATTCCAGAACAAATAGACAATGTCTGATTGATTATAGTTGCAATATTTGACATGTATGTCATTGCATGTCCCCAAGGGTAACTGTGTAGTTACGAACAGTGCCCATTTCTGTACAAGTGAACCTCAGTTTATATGCTGTTGACGTTACCTAAATACGTTAAACAACTGCATTTTTTACAGTAAATTAACAAGAGTTAGTATGTTATGGTTGATGGTTCTGCTGCTAAGTGCTGGAAAGTGAGTCCTTCAATCCAAGTACATACTAGACAGCTAACATTAGGGGATGGCCCTTCTCTGACTTGCTGATGTGTTTGATGCTATGTATTCTGAAAAGCCTCAATGACTTTTCAACTTTGCTGTCTGGATTTCTTACTTAGGTCTTAGAGTCTGGACGTGTGGGAGGGAGAGTCTAAAATCAGACAAAAAGTACTGTTAAAAGATGGGAGTTTTGTGTATCTGTTACAGTTCTGTAGAGACGAGGGGACTGAATTTTCTGTTTGGTAACAATAGAGATTATTCATACATATTAAGGAACATGTAAGAGTTCGTGTGGTAAGGGTTAAGTAAGAACTGACCTGAGCAGAATAAAACATACAGGGCATTTTGAATACTTGATACATTAATTTTGAAATTGAAGGAATTGAAGTAATAACTAAAATTCTAAAGCTTTGATGCTTGTAATAGGAGCATCAAGGGTCCATTTTGTCTGTCCTTTTTCCTCTGTGCCTTTGGAAACTGTTTCTCTTGGTATTTATGTACCTAGAATCTTTTCTCTCCTAAAATTTCTCAAGATATAAAACTATCTTTTCTAACAGTGGCTTTCATGAGGGTTTTCAAAGGTAATAGTTGCTGATAATGAGAAAGTTAATGTAGGTAATGAAGAGCCTCTAATGAAGTCTCTTTGAAGTTAATCTTGTGATTAAACTCAAAACGTATTTTTAGAGCCAAAATTACACAAGCATGCTTTGTCTTTAAAAAAAAAAAAAAAGCTTTAAAAAATGCAAGCAACTAATTGTTTTATTTTTCTAGCAAATTCCAAGTGCCATTGCAGGCACACTCAGTCCCCAAGGGATTATGGTGCCAGCATCAGCATTGCAGCAGGGAAATGTAACTATGGCAACAGTAGCAGGTATGACACACAAAAGAAAAACTGGCACCTTACTCTTCATTCTGGTTTGTTATAATTGTTACAAAAAATACACAAATACTTTTAAAAATATGTTTTAATTCCAATACCCAAAGAGTGTTTATAATACAGTGGAGTGCCTTACTGGTTTCTGAAAGTTTATTTAATTTATGTGTAACAAGTATGCTTAAGTGAGTAGAGGAGTAGAGGTTACATTTATATAATATTAAGAGATCTTTCTGTGCACTGCTGCTTTTGTTAAAAGACATTTCAGAGACTGGGGTGTGTTACACTTTCTCTTTTTTTTTTTTTTTTCCCCTCCATTCAAAAAATAATTCTGTTTGGAAAAAACATGCACTACCTAAAATATTGCACTTACTAGCTGTCCCATGGTGTATGGAGTTTGGAAACACACCTACAAGTCTGTAAAATCCTTAATGTCCAACTTGTTCTGCTATTGTATGGAGATGACAGCAGAACTGAAATGTTTTATCTTGCTTCTAAGCAAGGTTTAAAAAAAATCAAACTGAAAAAATGCCTTGACTCAAAGGCAACAAAGCATCGCAGTCTGCCGCTACAGCATGTACTTACAAAGACGTTATCCTGAGACACAGGATGCACTTTGTGGCTTTGGTCCCCAGGACCCCTTATTCGTTCACCGAGATTCTCATGGGCAGGGACACCTCCCTGCTCTAGTGGGAGGCTGGTACATGATCTTTAAGGTCCCTTCCAACTCTAACCATTCTGCCACCTTAGTTGACCTGAACATCTAGGTGTCACCCACCTGATTGTTCTAACTACCTGATATGCATAGTTGTAGTTTTGGTGTTGTGACCCTTGTTAGCTGAAAAGTTAGCTTAGTTAAAACAGTAAACTATTTGATAGCCTGGTAGCCATAGCATTTTCCTTTGAGAATACATTTAGAATGCCTAAAATACAGGGAAATGTAATCAAATTTCCTACAGATTTTTGTGGATGGAAAAATTTTTTGTGTAGCAAAGAGCATACCTTACATGCATACTAGAAAAAAATTGTTGTATTGTCTGCAGTGCTGATTTGTTGGAGTGTTTAAAGAGAATAATATTTGAACAGCTTTTACTTACCTATAATCTTTGTTGCTGTTTTGTTTTAAGGGGGCACAGTGTATCAGCCAGTCACTGTGGTCACTCCACAAGGTCAAGTGGTAACACAAGCGTTGTCACCTGGGACTATTCGGATCCAGAACTCTCAGGTTTGTTTCATGGGCTTCACAGGATAGTATTCTGAGTTCAAGTACACCTCGCTCATTTTAAGAGTTTTGGTTTGACACAGTCAGAATGAGCTCTCTGTACACACATACAGTAACAAATGCAAGCACTGCTATAGGAATTACAAGTTGTGTAACATGGCATAAGGTCCTAGACAGATCTCCCTTGCCTTGACAGGTCCTCATAGTTCCTACCCATTAAATGTCTTAGTGATGACAGAAATATGTACTGGTGTGGTTTTATTTAAAAAAAAAAATCCATTAAAACAACAACAACAAAAAACCTCAAACAAACCAACCAAATCAAAAACGAACAACACTCCCTGCCCCTGTTGAACTAGGTTTATGGCTGGATAGATTCACTATATTGCATTATGGTGCCACACTACTGTTGTCAGAAATTTGACTTTTTATCATGATGGCAACCACTAGTACTGTGAAACTATACATAACTCATAATTTATATATGTTGAGAAATATTTTGCCATGAAACCTTTAAAATACACAGTTGAGACTATGAGAGATCCTCAGATTTGGCTCGTCGTATCATACCCTAAAAGATAAGAGGCAGCACTCTTTTTTGGAGGGGTTCTTAAGAGTTGGATTTGCTCAAAGAAACAACGAAGGAAAATGAAACATGAAAACTAGACTGTGTAGTTTTCAGTTATGGAAAACCTTGCTAGCTGTCTCTTGATGCAGAAAGTGAGAAATCAAATCTTCCAGGAATACGGAGTCAACTAAAAATGTGAATCAGGAGCTACTGTCTCCACAGCATAAAATCTGTTTCTAATCACTGTCTTTTCTTTTTCCTTCTTCTGATGTTCCAACCGAAAAAGTATGCTTAGACTATTCTTTTTACTGGTGGTAGTAGTAACATGTATGAATTTGACCATATTCTTCCCTAGAGTGCATGCAGTTCTGTCCTGAGGTACCTTTCTGAAAGAAAGGTGTAAAATTACTCTCCAAAGCTGAAACATTTTTGAAGAAAAATACTTTTTTATACCTTGATGGAAAAAAAAAAAAAAAAGGACTTAACCTTCTCTATATATCTGTGGCTACTCTTGATGTTAGCAGGAATCTCCAAGCATACTTATACATAGGTTTGGACCTGTATTCCTTGTCACCCGTGGGAAATCCTGCTTGAAAATCTTTTTCAGTGTTTAAGAATGCTGTGGATATAGGGAAAAACCACTGGGGGGGGGAGAGCTTTTGACAGTTCATTATCAAGCCTCCATATACAAGCAGACTATTTAGAATGTAAAAGTAAAAGTATGCTCCAAATACATTTTTGTTGTAACTTGATAGCATCAACCTTGTTTAAAACTTGTTTCATACAGGACATAGACATAATGACTGGCTTGAAGAAATTGCTCTGGGTTGTCTGAAAAATCTGATTTAGAATAATTTCAGTTATAATTGTCTGAAATATAATCTCATATGTAATTTATATGCTGTTTCTTCACAGCTCTGTGTAAGCATTTATGAACATGTTCCCTAACGTTCAGATAACCGACGTGCAAATGATTTGATGTATCTATAGGAAGTGGAAAAGAAAGCAAAAGTGAAAAGGAAATACAAACCTTTAGGAAAATACTAAGAGTCTCGTAAAGTGATTTAAGGGTTCTGCCATACATATCTTCTTGCTTTTTGAGATTTAGATGCATTTATTTAGCAGAACCTTTAGCATCTTTGTTTGCAATTCTAACATAATAATGAATTTGACTTTAAGGCCTGCGTTCAAGTCTTACAGCTTCCACAGTTCTTGATGTTTGCACAGGGAGTATATTCAGCATTGTGTTTCCCAATTGCTCTTCACATGTGCAAATGACTACCCAAGGTGACAAGGCAATCAGATCCTTAGGGTAATGTAGATTAGTAGGGAGTATTAGTAACTTGAGGTGTACAATTTAGGTGGCTTTTATTCTAAACTATAGTAAATCAGGATTTGGCTATTGTCACAAGGTCATATACACAGTCTGATTAGCAGCTGTAATTCTTAAAACAGAAGTTACATGACATGAAAACTATAGAAATCTGATACAGTGTTTTCCCTGGGTAAAGACATTTTGGAAGGCTATTGTAGGCGAGCTGCTTTTGTAAGTTTTCCCTAGGAAATAAAGTAGCTTTTTATAAACAGCATGCCTCAAGACTAATTTCCTTTCATTCCTTCTGTAAATGAGTTGTTCATACATTGATACAGAATATTGCTATTACTGTGTTAACTGCCTTAGTTCTTCTAAAATTCTATCTGCAGCTTCAGTTGCAATTAAACCAAGATCTAGGCATCTTGCATCAAGATGATGGCTCGTCAAAAAATAAAAGAGGAGTTCTTCCCAAGCACGCTACAAATGTGATGAGATCTTGGCTTTTTCAGCACATAGGGGTAAGGAGTCACAGGTTTTTATGTAACTCTTTCATGTGGTCTCTCAAGATTTTGCTTCATAAAGAAGGTGAATTTATTCTGTTGTTAATTGTGTAATCTTAGTTTTCCCTGAAGTGATTGGACTAGTTCCACAGTCTGATGTTGGTTGATTTTATTATTATTTTACGAAGTATGTTACATTTGTACCTCATGATCTCAAAAACATTGTTGAAAGGGATCTATCTTTATTTCACTGTGTTGAAAACTTAATGCTCTCTGCACCCTGGTTCATGGCACAAGGCAAAATAGTTCTGTGTTTTGTGGGGGTTTTTTTTGTAGAGGAGAATTTCAAATTTTCTGGCTTTATCTCCTTTTCAGCAATCCTTCTAATGTATACCAAGTGTGTCACTATCTGCTTGTGCTTCCAGTAGAATGTCTTTCCTTTGCATAAATGATTATCCTGAAAGCATAAATGTATCTTAAGTTATATCACAATGTTTGGCTGGTTGATACTGTACAACTATTACAACTGTTTTGCAACAGACAAATTATACGGGGAAACTGTGTGTGCTTCTTGTGTTACGTACACTCGCTTCATCCATTTAGTTCAGTGTAGCTTTATTTAACTAGAAAATGCTTGTCAGTACTCTCATATGACATTGCCTTTAGACAGCATAACTAATCAGATCTTATCACATGCTGTGTTGCCCAGGGATCACGCTGTTTAATAAAGACTGCCAACCATGAGAAGCTTTTTTCTTCTGAATTACACATCAGCAGTTTAATGGTATCATATAGACTTTCAAGGATAAAATCAGTTTTGTGTAGTAAAGCAGTCTTTGTTAAATGATTTTTATCTATAAAAGTTTGTGAGTTCTAAAGTTTGTTTTTTAATGAGTCAGATGGTCTTAATCTAGCGGCTTGAATCAGTTATAATAAAGGAGTCCTTATTTTTGATGAGGAGATGAAACAAGCTTATGCCTTTTTTGTTTGCCTTTTTGTCCTGTCTAGCATCCATATCCAACAGAGGATGAGAAGAAACAGATTGCAGCACAAACAAATCTGACACTACTCCAAGTTAACAATTGGTAAGAGCGAAAACTCTTATTTAATGTCTATTATTGTCTCCACATGCTTACAACATAGAAAAAATCATTAAGAACACAACTCAGACATCTGGAGTTGAACTTGCTGTTCTACCTATGTTACAAAATACATATAAAAATACAAGAATTGTGCACTGGTACTCAAGCATATTGTTTTTTATAGTAAAGTATAATCATACTTGTGCCATTTAAATTATATAAGGACTCCAGAAAACTTGGCAACATTAAGGAATTAAAGTTTGGTCTATTGCTGAGAGAGGTGGAAGTACTCTCATGTCTCTTCTGCAAGTAAAGAAATTGAAGTTTAAAGCCTTTGAGTCACCTGAAGCTCTGAAAAGTGTTCTCTGGTAATTGTGGTTGAAAATGTTTAAAAGTTACTATCAACAGATACTCATTCTGCTCTTGCATCAAAGGATGCTATCCTCTGAGCAGTGATGTCCAAATGGAGAGTATCAGTACCTCAACTACTCTAGTTCCTGGTTCAACATGTTTTAGCGTATCTTATCTTCACTAGAGTTTTAAGATAATACACCTCCCCCTGAAGAAGAGGAGCGAGGGTGCCGACATGCATCCTATTCTGCTTGTCGTGCTGGTTCCTAAGATTAATGCAGTCCAACAAGGACCTTCCTCAGGTTTCAAAGATGACACTGGTTGCATGGCTGCAGAGGGGTCCAGTGGGGAAATGCTCAAGACAGCAGCAGTTCCAGAAGTGGAACAGTGTAACTATACCTGTGTGACACGGTAGTAATGGAGCTCTGTGGTACTGGGATCCAAGTAATGTCTCTGCAAAGCATTGCATTACGCCATGTGGGCCTGCCAGCTGTACCCTACTACTTTCCATTGCAGGTAAAGACGGGTCCTGGATGGTTTTTGTCAGATTTAGCAAGGGCTGCTATTCTCAGTCACAGTTCCTTGCCATAGCTAGCTATGTTGAACTTGAGTCTGTTAACTGCTGGTAACTAAGTGACATGTGTAAGTATGTTCTTGTTCCTTAGCAGAAAGGGGAAGGGCAGCAATTAGCATTCTAAAGCTAACAAGTGAAAATCAGGGAACGAAAAGGAATTGGGAAAGATCTGAAAACTGCGTTTGCTGTTGTCTCCTGGATCAGGAACCAGACCTTGGAAAGGCAGGGAGCCTATAAAATAAGTGATGCGGGAGCTTTAAAGAAGTAAATGAAACCAGACCAAGCAAATTGGGTTAGGCAGGGGCTAAATTTTATGTGAACTGTGGTGAGAGGAGTATCAGCTTTCTAGCTCTGCTGTCAGCAAGTTTTCTCGTGTTTAGTTTTTAATAAGATCTTGAAATGTACATCTGTCATGCTGTCTGGAGAATTTCCCCTTCTGAGGTGGGGGGAAACATGCTGCTAGCAACAATATGATAGAAGTACTTTCTTAGCTAGTTTGCCAAAATCAAAGGGTGACAGTGTTCTAGGAGCAGTTTTACACATTAAAAAGGATGTCAAGCCAAGATGGTAGGGAGAAGGTTTTATATTCCTGTTTTTTTTCCCAGCTGTATACTTTGTGAATCTGAGAGAGAGAGCATTTACAGCCAACTGGTGATAAGTAGTTCTTGCTTTTGATTGTGTTTAGGTTTATCAATGCTAGAAGGCGAATTCTGCAGCCAATGCTGGATTCCAGTTGTTCTGAAACTCCCAAAACAAAGAAGAAAACAGCTCAGAACCGACCGGTTCAGAGGTTCTGGCCTGACTCCATTGCCTCAGGAGTTGCTCAGCAGCAATCTAATGAGCTCACAATGTCAGATGGTAAGGAGAACTGGCTAACCCACAGATAATAAAGTTTGATGCTTTTTGGGGCAGGGGAACTGGAAAAGCGCAGCAGAAATGTGTCAAATTTTCCCTTTTTCAAAATTTCTGTGTTTTGAGGAGGTATTCTGTTGGAATTTATGTTGAGAGACGGTTGGGTTTTTTTTCCAAATTTATGGAACAAGTTTAGTTGTGCAACTAAGTACTCTCAGTATGTGTCTGCATGTCAGTAGCATTCTGATTAGCAATGTTGGACTGCAGTTCCAGTTTCAGGACTCCCCATTGTGTTCACATTCCTTTCACTGTTGCTAGAGGGATGGTGCATCTGCAGTTCTATATATGCCTCATATGTTTCAAGTAGAACACTGGGAAGCAGAGAAATGTAAGAGAGCCTCCAAAGACTTTGAAGTAACTTCCTTAGCATCGGATCAAACCAATAAGAGCAATTTAAGAAATATAAATAACTACTTTAATCTCAGGACCATCCATTCTGCCCTGCTGCTTTATTCCTTTCTAGTTTGTAGCAACTTTTCCCTCAGCCTCCAGTGAATCTGACAACAACTTTATTTATGTCACCCTGAATCTCTGTAAGCAATCCCATTTCTTTGCAATGAATTTAGTTGGAGTACTTTGCAGAAATGGTCTTGTGAGGACTTGATGGGAGAATTGCTATAATAGGTGTCCGTAACACAGCTAAGTTTAAGATTCCTGGCCAACTTAATTCTGGCATTTCCTGATATTCAAGTGTTTGACAACCTATTTAGCTGTCCTTTTAATTTAGTTCCTTAGGTTTTCTTCCTGATGATTAGAAATAAACTCTGATTTTAAGTAATACATATTTATATATAACAGAAACCAAGAAAGATGCTAAAGTACTGTGATTCTGCTTCTCCAGGTGCTGTTGTAACAATTACAGCTCCAGTCAACATGAATGTAGACAGTCTCCAATCTTTGTCATCTGATGGTGCTACTTTGGCTGTTCAGCAAGTTATGATGGCAGGGCAAAGTGAGGATGAGTCTGTAGACAGCGGTGAAGATGATGGAGGAGATCTCTCAACAACAAATATCAGTGGGCTGGTCTTGGATAACAGCGATTCTCTGCAGTAGGAAGCAAGAGAGCGTGACAAAATGCTTAGGAAAAAAGAATGGACTGACTGACTGACTGTTTTTATAGTTTGCACAGCAAACATTTTACACAAGTTTTATTTCTAATATGTTTTATATGTAGATATAGAAGGGTGCACTTTTTTGTATTTCATAGTAAGCTTAAAGAGTGTTTTTGCAGGTGCAGCAACTTCTTTCAAATGTGTTTGGTTTTTTTTTCATTTCTTTTCCTTTTCTTATTTCAGAAAATGATATCTAGTAATATAAAGAACCACATAAGCACCCCTTTGTTCTATGAATTGGAAGTGCTGCAATTTCAAAAGAATTATGCAGTTTCAATTAGTGCTGTTATTTAACACAGCTCTTGATGGGCAGGTGATGTAAATTTAAAGCATGTGACACTAGTGTGTGGAACTTGATCATTAAGTTAGATACATATATTTGAAAGATGCTTCTGCACCTTAAAAACTGCTAGTCTGAGGTGGACAGCAACACACATAAAAAGAAAACGTTGATGTGTGATTCAGTAGCGAATGTATGGCAATTGAAATAAGTTTAGTTTCTCTCATAGTCCGTGAGCCTGTTTATCATTTGCTATAAAAACACCTATTTTTACCTTGGCGGGGTTATTGGATAAAAAATATTTTTATAAATTCACTAGGAATTGGGATGACGACTGTATTAAGCAGGAGGGGGAAAAAGAAAAAAAAGGAATTTCCAGAGGGGAAAAATAAATGTTTAGTATTCCTATTTGGAAGGTCTGAAAACTGACCAAATTTAATAAACAAGCCTACGCTAGCATCCTATAATTCTCAGCTATACCACAGTGATATACTATATTTGATAATAGCATAAGAAAGGCCCACTCTTTGATGGGATTTTGATATTGTCAAACATTGATTTATATTATGTGTAAACTAATATTCAAATTACATTAACTCTGTATCTAGACTTGTATCTGAAGATATTTGCTAAATGAGTATTCAGGTAAGTAAATTCAAATACCCACAACTTTTCCGGTTATTAGAGAAAATTAACAGTCTATAGTTTGTACAACCAAATCTGAAAAATGAAAAGTTGCCTACTATACAGTCACGAATTCTGCTATCACTCTGCTATTTTATTGCATTTAAGATATTTTCCCCTAATACAAACCAAAATATAACTTACGGATTTATATGAAATTTCTTCAAATCTGAAGGTACTACCAGAATATACAGCAGGCTTTATTAGAGTAGAAAATCCTTGTGTGTCATTTGAAAAGGAAGAGCTTATGATGAAAACACTGTTTTTTTGGTGGTAAAGGTTCATTTCATTTTACTTTCCCCAAAGTTTGGAGTCTATGTCTGTCTATCCATGAACACTTACTTTTGGAACTTTGTATTTCCCCTTGTTAAGTACTAGTAATGGACTCCAAGAGTCTCATGGTGAGATCAATGTCCTCTTTTTTCCCCCTGTCCATTTGTCACAGTGTTGGGTTGGATCAAAGCCAGAACATCCTTCTGATTTAGAGCAAATCCAGTTGCATTTCTAAAGTGACAGGGGAAAAAAGATTTTAGCTTTTAGAGTTTTTAGACATTGTATGCGAACAAAGCCCTTTGACAGATGCAAATATGTAATTGAATACTTAATTTCTGCTTTACAAAACCCTCAGGCATGTGCTTAGGTCCCGTTGATTTCAGTAGAATTAACAAATGTACCTGTTGATGTGCTTAAATGATTGGAAGGTGGTCTTTAAAGATTGTATTCCAAGGCAAGTAAGTAGAAATTGGTAAGAAGAAAAACTTTGGAAATAAATGTCAGTAGCATTGGCATACGTGGAGAATAATACTAGTTTACAGTGACTAGTAGCTATTTTGAAAAATTGGTGTTGGGTTTCACTCAACCCAAGTGGTGTTTCTGCTGTGGCTTTTGCTTATTCCTGGCTGAGGATCTTGCTTCTTAGTTCTTAATGATCTCCTCCAGCTGGAGTGGTAATTTCTAAAGAGTGTGGGTTTTTTCTGACTTCTCTGCTTTGCCACCAATGTGCCGTGTTTGTTAAAGAGCACAGTAAATGAATGATGAAAGATTTAATTAGGAGGGCTTTGACATAGCATAACTATCTATTGTCAAATCCAGTTTGACCCCAAAATGTTTTATAAGATAGCTACCATAAACAAATCATGCTCATTTGGAAACATTCATCCTGTTGTTCCTACAAAGGATACCTGAGATGACTAGAACTGAGAAACGGATTCTGTATTTTTCTTTTTAGTTGTTTTTTATTTAACACCACAAGCGCTTCATCACCCCCACATTACCCACTATGTGGTAGGTTATCTTTGTTGCTTTGTTTGGGGTTTTTATTCAGCTACCCTTGTTCATATTTAAAAGTGTGTTAATCCCTATACTTTTAGAACGTAGGCAGGTGAATAGGCTACTTCTCAGTGTGTACAGGCCTGCGGACAAACATGTGCGTGTCCAGATCAACCTATGGTGGAGGAACAGGCCATTTCTCGCTGTCTCCTTTCCCTCTCTGACCAGTTGCTGCTGCCTCGGATACACCAGCAAAGCTTTCCTCGGCCTGCTCTGAGGCAGTCTAGAAAGCAGCTGAGTCGGCTGATTTGTTGGGGCTGCAAGTAGCCAGCAGTGAAGGGAAGGGTAAACCAAAATGGCCCAAAAACCTAATAATAGAGATAATGTGGCAATGGGCATTTGCCCACACTTCAAAACTATGAGAACTGGGTTCTTAACAAGAGAGAGGGTGTTAAAACAACTGGATATCTATACAGCTGGCTGGGAGAGGGTTCAGGTGCCACTTGGAAGTGAGTTGGAAACAACCAGGCATCAGGGTTTGCACACTTGTAATAGCACACACTGCTATCTGGTTAGCTTTTTTTATTCCCCCCACTTTACATGCAGCAGAAGTACTGTGAAGGGGAGAATATGGAATAGTTTTACTGTCAAATTCGAAACACAAGGATGTGAATTCCTAAAACTTGAAAAGGCTTTACCAATGTACTCAAAGGTATCGCTTAACACATGGAACTCAAACCTTGTCTTTTAACTCAGTGAGAATTCTGTCGTGGGTTTGAATGGCACAGAAGTGCTTGCTCTTTTCACAATTTAAAAAAAAAAAAAAATTAAAACCCCAGTGTCCTTCCTTTTTTGCTGTGTAGGAAAGATTGCTGGTTTAAGTAAAGCATCACTATTCAGGAAATGTACACGTTTACATTACTTAAAAAATCTTCATAGGGGACCTGTCTTTAAATCCATGTGTAATTCCCTTCTCCGACCCCAGTTAAAGTCATGGTCATATGCAATAGAACTAATTTGTTTTTTAAATCAGTGTAATTATTCTGCAGTTATGATTATTGAAACTTTTAAAATGTTTTCAACATAATCCAGGTCATTAAACCGACAGAGGTTCTCAGTCCAGTTCTTCCAAGATTCCTGTTACGGGCAAGGCAAATTCCTGTTGTTCTTTTAACTTGGGAAACATCGCAATTTTGTAAATCAATTCCAAATTGATCAGCATCGATTTTTAAATGACTGTTGCAAAGAACTAATCACGTTGGGAAACGTTTAGAATTGACAGGCGTGGCTCTGGCTCTGCAGAGAATTCCCTAGGTCTGGATATTGGGTGAAACGGAGTCCGCTGACCTCGGGGAAACTCCGTGAGGCTGCTTGTCAGGTTGCATTTACCTGCAAGAGAGTTGGTTCCTTGTTGTGGTCCGTGATCGCTATCAGGAACCTTCTGGAGAGCCCTCCAGCTTTACCTTGCTTCATACCTAGGTTTTCTTCCAGTGGAAGGCAGGGTATGGACAAAGGGCTTAGAACAGCAGGAATTTGTGTTGTCCTGGTGCGCACCACGTATCATTTTGATGTTCACAACTACGGCCAGAAGGCAAACCTACACTGAGGAATTAGTTTTCTCTTCCTGTGCTTATAAAGTAGTTTCAGGTTTATGAATATTCTAGTGGTGTAGGGCCACAAAGGCAATGCATGAATAATATATCTATTCGTTTTCTCTAATCACATGGAAAAAGGATTAGAAGGCAGTTCAGCTTCCTGACTTCATGGACTTGACAGCCCAGAGGATGAAACAAAGCCTTTCCAAGGGATGGTAGTTTCCTGAAACCATTAGATTTGCAGCACTTAAAAACCCAGAAAACCCTGGTATCTTGCTAAATTGGAACACGTACATTTAATTGTAATTACAGTTGAGTGAAGCTTTATTTTCTGAAGCTGAGTCGTCTGGGGAGAAAAAAAATGAATAAGTATTTGTCTATGCAAGACATAAATGTCAAAAATGTGTGAATTACCCATTTTCAGGTGCTGTATTGTTATTGTCTTTCTTATTTCTGTTACTTTGATTAGTCTTTTAAACCTTTCAGCCTTATATTCAGCTTAGTTTTTAGAGTTGAATAGGCGAAATGTAGTTTTGAAATCTGTTGGAAATGTAACTAACCTTCATTCCCTCATGAAAATCTCGCATGTTAAACAATTAAGTGAAATGTTTTGGTTTCCTAATAATAAATTCAAACTCTCACCACCTCCTAAAACCAGAGCATATCCATGAAAACGCAAGTTTAATTGTAGCATGTAAACGATCAAATCATCAGCCTTACGCTGAGTGCACTTTGCTGGTTACTCTTCAGTGAGGCTGAATGATGGAGCAGGTTGGTTTTGCCAAACTCCCTGTGGGTTCCTTCCCTCCCCGCTCCGGCCCTTGGCTTGCTAAGCTCCTTCAGATAGGTTTGGGGTTGGTTTAATTTTTAAGGTCCTAAAGTAACTGGATCATTCAGCGTGAAGTGCGGTGAAATTGGCACTAATGGGCTTTTAAGTGACTGATCGCCCACATCCTGTTCCTTGTTAATCCTTGTCACCTGGAAATATAAAAATCTGTTCCTTTTCTGTGACTTAATTCTTTAGGACCTGCTGAGTGACCGCAGCTGGTTTTGCTAGGGGAAAGCAAAGTGCGAGAAAGCAGTGAAACGCCTTACCGACCGTGTGGACTGCTGTACAGATACTGACTGCGTGGTAACAGAACCCAGTGTTTTCAGGTTGTGACAGAAGTCGCCCGTAAATCTTTCCATGGGTTAGCAACATGTGGTCTGTACAGTCAACAATCTTTAGAATGTGAAACCCTGTAACTTGGTTTTTTTTCTCATTTTTTTTCTCCTATGGTGGTTAAGGGATTTTGAAGCAGCTGATCTATCAAGGGGTAAAACTAAAAATCAGAATAAGGTTCCTGGATGATTTACTCTGCTGTTCTTTGTGAACTGAAAAAGCACATTTTTTAAAGCAAAGCAGTCACATCACTTTAACAGTATTGTTTGGCTGAAAGACAAATAGGTTTTCAAGAAATCTTAGCATAGTTTCAGACTAGTTAACCAGTGCTCGGCCAGGGACTGTTCTCGGCCTTTTTCTTCGTTTGGGTTTTCTTGTTTATGCAAATGAAGAAAAATGTTTACTAGTTCTTACCAGTATGGGGATAGATTTTTATTACGTTTTTGTAATGCAGGAGCAGCTTCGATGAAGGAAGGAAAGAGTTAGCAGGTAAATAGTCCGTAACGTGTGTGACTTTGGGGGTTTTGGGTTGTTCTTCCAGAATCGTTCATTACAATGGCATGGGCATCAAACTTCCAGTAACGGTTCCAAGCATCTATATGGTAGCCACTTACTTGGAGAGACTTCTCCCTGTGCGAGTCCCACGTGTTAACTTGTTCAGCCAGACAGACTGTAACGCGTTTGTGAAACTGCCACGTTCCTTCTGCCAGATGAGAAGTCGTCAGGCTTTTTATTACAAGGCAGGGATTCTTCTCCGGGAGGAAACCCAAAACTCTCTTTCATTTCATCTGCTGTGTACGAGTCTGACTCAGCAAAGATGCAGACAGACACGGCGCTCTGGAGGTAAAACGTGCTTCGGCTTAGCGCTGGAAGCGTTATTTATCCCTTCTCTTGCTTCCCCCCAGCATCAGGGCGCGGGGGGCAAGGGGGTGCCGTCCAGCTGTGATCCCCAAATAGTACAGCCCTGAGCCCAGTGCACCGGGCTGAAAGGGGTCCTGCGTGGGACTGGGCTGGCTGCAGCTGGTACAGCCTCATGATTCCCTGCCAAACTTGGACGACTCTTTACTGACTCCAGAACGTGTTCCTAGGTATTTTGAATCGTACTTTGCTTTTAAAGGGTTAATCTGTGATCAACGGAATAGCACGTGTTCTAGCCACAGGAGTATTTGATCATTTCTTTGCTGACATTAGAGTGCCTGAGAGTAACTCCTGGAAATAGTTTTAACTCCACTGCAGCCAGGGGGCAATTTATTTAATTATTTTTTTTTCCTTACTCTGATGAGAATGAAAAACCAACCAACCAACAAACCCTTGCAAAGCAGGGTTTTTTTTTCACCTAAATGATGTCCAAGACAGCGTATGCCTGGTCCGTTGGTTTCAAATTCCCCTGAAAGACGAATCCTCTTCTTCAAGAAGGCATTACAGGAATTAGAAGCATAGTCATAAGCAACTGCTGAGCCTGTTTGCTGTTGTGGAGCGCCTGTTTACAACGCAGTAATCCTTTAGTATGCAATTTGGGGCTGTTTCTAAATACCCCTCTTTGTGGAAAACCAGAGCAATGTCCTCGATGCTAAAAGGAGGGAAAATACACTCCACACGCCATGTAAAATGAAGATTCTGTGAAAAGTAACAGATATAGCTGGGCCTGTATTGTTTATTCAAAATCCATATTTAAATTCATGCAAGTTCAGCATGTGCAAGGTGTGCAGGATTAAGCCTGTGGTGTATTTAAGGAAAAAAAAAAAATCGACATGAAATTACAAGCCACCATTTTTAGATACCCTTCTGAAATCTGAAAGTGGTCTGACCTTCGTAGGTCAGGTTTGGTCTCTCTTCCTGGTGCAACTAAGATGTGATCTGGAGTTTAGGAAGTAATCAGCAGGGGCGAACTGTGGGTATTTTGTCATCTCTGTTGGTCTTCTGGACTTCTCTGTCACTACTAGAAGATCAGGCCCACGGACCTACTCCTGCCCGTTCCTCCCAGCAGGCTTTTTGCTGAGTTGGTCCCTGCATCCTAAATACAGATTGATGCATATACTAAATGTGAATGTGGTAATAAAATTTAACTTAGAGACGATTTTTGTTAAGATCCAAGCATTTTTAAACTTAGGTTTTTAATATTCACAAAATATTTTTATTACTCACACGGAGATTATACTTAAAAATGAGTGTGTGACTTGAAGGACACTTATGCTGTGTCCCTGCCCTGCAGCCTTTCACTGTGAGCTACAAACCACAGAGAGAATAATTTTGTTACTGGTGTCTCGCTGTATTTTCATATGGGAACAAGAGGGTGATTTTTATTTTTATAATTATCTTTTTTTTTTTTCCTGCATACACAAAAGAACTATTCTGCACAGCTGATGCCGATTAACTTTCCTAACCCCGTACTACAGCTGGATTGAGACCTGAAAGCTCTTGAAAAATTTGCATCCTCAGATGAAACTCGGAGATACTGGGGAAACTGGGTTGGGGTTTGTTAGCTAATACCTGCGCTGCCTTCTTTTAGATGCTGGAGAAACTACTCCTGCCTCGCTTGTAAACACAGTGACACTTGAAGCAGCTACAGAAATAATAATTTTCCCCTGAAATCCTCCATTCTGCTTTCAAACAACTGGTTTAGTATTCCTGGTTTTGTTTGGGGTTTTTTTTTTTCTCACCCCCACCACCTTTTTTTTTCCTTGAAAGCTGACAACAATTAATCCTTGATTACATACCCTGGACACTTCTCCTGTGTCTCTTGAGCTTTGAAATGGTGAATGCCATTGAATAATGACTCCCCAAATCACTCCAAGATTCAAAGGCAGCTTTGCTGGAAAAAGCTCAGTAACTTTACAGAGCTGCGGATGCTGCTACAAATGCAGTCTCAGAATTGTAATTAGAAATAAGTAGCCCCCTCACTATAGATGAACAACATTAAAGCTCGATCGCTTTAGATCCAAACCAACTTGTACGTTATTTTCTCAAGTGAGTGTGGTCATTTATGTCATGTACATGCTTTTTTTATGTTTGTGTTTTTCCCAGTGGAAGGTCTCAGCCATAGAAATAGGAATAGTTTAATAGTCTGCATCACAAAATACGCACGCCTTAGGGAAACATGCAAAAACCTTCCCTACTAGGTCATGCAAATCCTTAATTTAAAGAAATTACGCTTTAATAAACGGACAGAAAAATCCGTTTCTGCTTCAAATTTCAGAAGCAAAATATATACAGCCTTAAGCGCGCTTATTTTGAGGTCACCCTGAAACTCCTGACCAGTGAGTCCCTCTTCTTCTGCAGGCCCCCTCGCTTGCTGTTCCGTAAGGTAACCCAAGTGTCAGCTCCGCTGCCCTGCCCGGGGGACATTTGTTTTCAGTGGCAAACCTGCATGTTTGCTCCCTTCTGCCCACCCACGCGGAAGAAGGAAAGGCTGTTCCTCCTAAGGCAGAGAACATCTGACGCTTGGGATTTTTCTGATTACCCAGCAATATTTGTTTGCAGTTTCTTCCGAAATACTTCTGTGATTTTTCACTGTGATAATGATCCAAGGGGACGTGGGAAGGAGTCTTGTTTTAAAAACCGGTGGGCGTAGGCCAGCTTTTACTTCCTAATAGTTTTCTTCTTGACCCAATGACGTTTGTGCGGGCGGGTTTAGCTCTCATCCTTGTGCCTGTTTGTTTGCTGGGTAAGTACCCCTCATCCCTGCCACGCCAGCGGGCACACTTCACATTTCCTATAGGGAACGCATCCAAAAGATAGTGTCGAGTTTTACCTCTCTCCCTGCTCCAAATTTTAGTGGGAATGTATTTCTATAGGGGGACGTAGTCAGTCCGGTACCAACACCGCGGGTACGGTTCAGTTACACTGGGGAATCCTCTAGGAAACCTCTGTCACGTTCTCCTCCTGGTCAGCAGCCGTGAGTGTGGGACCCGCCACAGGATGGGTATTTCTGATAATTTAAGAGCATCATACCTAGACAGAATGACGAGGAGCTACCCCCTCTCCCCTCTTAAAGCAGGGCTTTACAGGCACAGGCTGGGGGAGCAGAGCAGCAGGTCTTTGGTCACCCATCCAGAAGGGCCTGATGACTTCTGGCAGGGTGTCAGGAAAGGCAGAAGGGTCTGGACGCAGACACTTAACTTCTCGGCAGTGGGTATAGTTGTGCCAAAAGGACACCTCCTAATGGGCTTTCACTCACGGATATTTTACCGTGATACATTACAGCCTCGTGAGGCAGGAACTGAGAGGGCATGTTAAAAGGACTGATGCCCAAAATGTGGTTCTATTTAAATCAATTATTAAGTCATTAATACACTGAGGAAAGGCCCCGTCAGTTCCTAAGCAGCAGTAATGATCTTTTACAAAGTAATGGGACGCTGAAGAACACAAACAACCCCTCTAGACATTTTGTGCTATATATAAAATTAGTTCTTTTTAGGAGTTACAAATTTCAGCTTTTCACTTGATTTTCAGGGCTAATTTAGGGATGCACAAGAGTTTGAATGCTAATTTACACTTAAGAAACCTGTACAGCTCCTCACCAGCAAACACGTGCCTACCTATGAGGCAAAGCTCCCGCAACCATGCGAATGGGCCACCACAACACTATTGCCGTTGTCCGGACCATGGGGGAAATCTGACCTGGAAAAGCATAACTGATAATTAATACCAGCAATACCCTGTCCAGAATGTAGAGAAGCACAGGGGTGATTAATACTGGAGACTCCAGGACAACGCCCATTCAAATAAAGCATGCTAAAAGCCAAGGCGTTAAACTTCCATGAATAAATTCTGACAACTGAAAAGGTTGTGTCGTCTTTGACCAGGTTTTTTTTCTTTTTCTCCCCGTGCTGGTGCAGCTGCTCAGGGGAAAAGTACCATCATGAGGCTGCTTATTTCAGCGCCACAAACTGGAGGCAGAAATCCCATGGGGCTTCCAGGCAGAGGCTAGAGGTGCAAGCTATCCTCGAATCGGAGGTGGTGGCAGTAAGAAGGTTGGTGTTCACCACCTCCAAGGGGTGGCTTGCAGAGGAGCTGGCAGGGACTATTTTTTTTGTGCAGCTGTTTGAAGAATAACTCCTCCTTGTTCCTGTGCTTACCTTGTGTGTAGAGCAGTCACACAAACCCAGTGTTATTCAGGGATTGCCAGCTGTCGTTCATTCTCTCTTGTTCAGGCGTTATCAGTCACACAAGGAAGGGAAGCGGTGTGACAGATAAGATGTGTGACAATGGATAAACAACCCCAGCTGACTATCACCCTCCCCAGGCGACAAGGAGTCTGCCCAAATCACTCGTGACTCCCTCTGAACAATCACTACCCGCTTGCAGAACTGATCACTACACTTGCAAACCCACTCTGATTTCTTAAATGCTTGACAAACACAAACAAGAGGTAACCCCATGGACTAAAATACTCACACCTTGCAAGCATGTACAGGATGTGAATTCTTAGAATCACAGAATCAAAGGCTAGTTTGGGTTGGAAACGACCTTAAAGATCATCTAGTTCTAACCCCCCTGCTGTGGGCAGGGATGTCTCCCACTAGAGCGAGTTGCTCAAAGCCCCATCCAGCCTGGCCTTAAACACTTCCAGGGATGGGGCATCCACAGCTTCTCTGAGCAACCTGTTCCAGTGCCTCACCACCCTCCGAGTGAAATATTTCTTCCTGATTCATTCAGCTATTTCTAAATAATTGGACAGCATGTAACTAAAACCTATAACAGGAGGAATTTCTTGCAGTGCTGGCTTCAGCAGCANCCAAGGGGACGTGGGAAGGAGTCTTGTTTTAAAAACCGGTGGGCGTAGGCCAGCTTTTACTTCCTAATAGTTTTCTTCTTGACCCAATGACGTTTGTGCGGGCGGGTTTAGCTCTCATCCTTGTGCCTGTTTGTTTGCTGGGTAAGTACCCCTCATCCCTGCCACGCCAGCGGGCACACTTCACATTTCCTATAGGGAACGCATCCAAAAGATAGTGTCGAGTTTTACCTCTCTCCCTGCTCCAAATTTTAGTGGGAATGTATTTCTATAGGGGGACGTAGTCAGTCCGGTACCAACACCGCGGGTACGGTTCAGTTACACTGGGGAATCCTCTAGGAAACCTCTGTCACGTTCTCCTCCTGGTCAGCAGCCGTGAGTGTGGGACCCGCCACAGGATGGGTATTTCTGATAATTTAAGAGCATCATACCTAGACAGAATGACGAGGAGCTACCCCCTCTCCCCTCTTAAAGCAGGGCTTTACAGGCACAGGCTGGGGGAGCAGAGCAGCAGGTCTTTGGTCACCCATCCAGAAGGGCCTGATGACTTCTGGCAGGGTGTCAGGAAAGGCAGAAGGGTCTGGACGCAGACACTTAACTTCTCGGCAGTGGGTATAGTTGTGCCAAAAGGACACCTCCTAATGGGCTTTCACTCACGGATATTTTACCGTGATACATTACAGCCTCGTGAGGCAGGAACTGAGAGGGCATGTTAAAAGGACTGATGCCCAAAATGTGGTTCTATTTAAATCAATTATTAAGTCATTAATACACTGAGGAAAGGCCCCGTCAGTTCCTAAGCAGCAGTAATGATCTTTTACAAAGTAATGGGACGCTGAAGAACACAAACAACCCCTCTAGACATTTTGTGCTATATATAAAATTAGTTCTTTTTAGGAGTTACAAATTTCAGCTTTTCACTTGATTTTCAGGGCTAATTTAGGGATGCACAAGAGTTTGAATGCTAATTTACACTTAAGAAACCTGTACAGCTCCTCACCAGCAAACACGTGCCTACCTATGAGGCAAAGCTCCCGCAACCATGCGAATGGGCCACCACAACACTATTGCCGTTGTCCGGACCATGGGGGAAATCTGACCTGGAAAAGCATAACTGATAATTAATACCAGCAATACCCTGTCCAGAATGTAGAGAAGCACAGGGGTGATTAATACTGGAGACTCCAGGACAACGCCCATTCAAATAAAGCATGCTAAAAGCCAAGGCGTTAAACTTCCATGAATAAATTCTGACAACTGAAAAGGTTGTGTCGTCTTTGACCAGGTTTTTTTTCTTTTTCTCCCCGTGCTGGTGCAGCTGCTCAGGGGAAAAGTACCATCATGAGGCTGCTTATTTCAGCGCCACAAACTGGAGGCAGAAATCCCATGGGGCTTCCAGGCAGAGGCTAGAGGTGCAAGCTATCCTCGAATCGGAGGTGGTGGCAGTAAGAAGGTTGGTGTTCACCACCTCCAAGGGGTGGCTTGCAGAGGAGCTGGCAGGGACTATTTTTTTTGTGCAGCTGTTTGAAGAATAACTCTTCCTTGTTCCTGTGCTTACCTTGTGTGTAGAGCAGTCACACAAACCCAGTGTTATTCAGGGATTGCCAGCTGTCGTTCATTCTCTCTTGTTCAGGCGTTATCAGTCACACAAGGAAGGGAAGCGGTGGGACAGATAAGATGTGTGACAATGGATAAACAACCCCAGCTGACTATCACCCTCCCCAGGCGACAAGGAGTCTGCCCAAATCACTCGTGACTCCCTCTAAACAATCACTGCTTGCAGAACTGATCACTACGCTTGCAAACCCACTCTGATTTCTTAAATGCTTGACAAACACAAACAAGAGGTAACCCCATGGACTAAAATACTCACACCTTGCAAGCATGTACAGGATGTGAATTCTTAGAATCACAGAATCAAAGGCTAGTTTGGGTTGGAAACGACCTTAAAGATCATCTAGTTCTAACCCCCCTGCTGTGGGCAGGGATGTCTCCCACTAGAGCGAGTTGCTCAAAGCCCCATCCAGCCTGGCCTTAAACACTTCCAGGGATGGGGCATCCACAGCTTCTCTGAGCAACCTGTTCCAGTGCCTCACCACCCTCCGAGTGAAATATTTCTTCCTGATTCATTCAGCTATTTCTAAATAATTGGACAGCATGTAACTAAAACCTATAACAGGAGGAATTTCTTGCAGTGCTGGCTTCAGCAGCAGCACAGGCTGTCTGGTGTCTGGTCTGTCAGGTGACAATGAGCTTTAACCTTATTAAAAAGAGGGTTTTTTCAATCAAATGGGGAAGGGATGCTGGATAAAACCCTCTTCAGAACCATGTCCTATGGGAGAAGGGCAGGGACTTGTGAGAGGCCAGGGGTTGGTGCAGCTCAGCTTGTGCTGGAGCTGGGGGGCCCCGGCAGCCGACTGGACCAGGAGCACGGAACACACAGAAATGCAGGCACCTCAGCTACTTGGGGAACAGGCTCTGCTGCAGGAAAATCCCTGGTGGAAGAACTGGGTGTTCACTATGGTGGGCTAGATGTCGGTTTGCATCCGGAGTCACCATCTGCCTTTTCAATTAACACCTATATTAGGAAGGCAGGGAAAAGGAAGAGGGTGTCGCAAGTGTCACGCTTCTCAACCCTGAATTGCAATGCAAGCCCTGCAGATGTTGCTGACTGCCCCAAGATGACTTGGTGCCACCTGTGGTTTTCTACACAGAGCAGGAGGGTGGCTTTTGTGAGGCCGTGTCACCCCTGTGTTTGCAGTGAGCATTCTTCCTCATCCAGATCAGCCCTCAGCTTCACTGCAGTTTTCTGCAAATCACACAGGTAGGAGGCGAAATTGCCAGGAACTTTGGCTCAATGGGACAAGCTATGGCCCACAAGGGTTATCCCACCAGTAGGGACAGGACAGGGAGCTTGCCAGCTGCGGGTCTGGTACCTGGGGGAACCATTTTCCCCATTGAAGGCTTCCTTCCCCTCTCCTGTTCCTTTGCTTCCCCATCCCCGCAGCAACCAGTAAGGACTGGGGCAAGGAGATATCCCAGGTACCCCAGATCCACACAAAACACATCCTCTCATGTCCCCAGCACATTCCCTTCATGTGCTCTCAAACTGCCTGGTGCAAAGCCCCAAACCAGTACAGCCCAGTTAGTCCTTGAGAGCCCTCCAGCCTTGGGAAAAGTCCATGTTGGGGGGTCCCAGCCTGCTTCCAGGCAAGGATCACTGAGGTGGGGTGGCTGTGCAGAGGGGCACAGTGCGGCCACTCAAAAGCTTTTATTCCGTAGGCCCAGCTTTTAGGTGGCTTTTAGGTGCAGCAGCTCTTTTGGACATGCTGAGCTCTCATGTTTCTAGCCAAGACTCACTACAACCCAGGGAAGGGTCAGCCTCCAACAGTCCCAGTACGACAGGAACCCTCCTTTCATCTTGGAGTTTGCCCATTCCCTCCAGCTTTTTTCCAACCCTTCACCTGAATTTCATCTGCTCACTGCGGTTTTTTGGTGTTTTTTTTGTGGTTGACCGGTGTCAGGCAGAGCATGAGAGAGGAATATGAAAAGAAGCCAGGGGACACGTTTAATGTTTCCATGTAGACCTGGGGCCAAGGTGGCTGGAGAAAGGTTTGCCTGACCCAAGTAATACCAGCTAACAAATAAGGAAAGTATATGAGCGCTTATCAGTAAAGCTTCCAAAAGTTTATTGCTAAAATTGATTTTATTCAACACCTTGAAAAAAAAACACAATTAACACATATTAACTTCTCAGCCTGACGAAGCTATGTTTTTTTAATACAGCCTCCCTATATGTATATATATATGTGTGTGTGTATTTATATGTGTTGAAGCATTCAGAAGACACAGTTCTGCCATATGCTGTGTGGCAAAGGTAGAGCACAAGTGAGGAGGACGCACTCACTGACATGCAAATTGGGGTATTTTTGCTGATGCAAGAAGCAGCAGGGACTGACAATGAGGTCAGCCTTGGGTAACCACTTCATTGAAGCAGCTGTGAATGACTGACCCTTGACCCCCTGCATCCTTTAGGCTTTGCTTCAGAGGATGGAGGCACCAGAGGAATTTGCCTCCTCTTAAGAACATAGCCATGTGCTAACCCAATCCCAACTTTAAAAAAAAGCCTGGAGAGGGGGACGTCAGTCAATCTTCTGAGTTTGGTCCCACCACTTTGAATCTGTTGGAATTACAGGAAGCAAAAACCTGGATCCAGGGAGGAAGTTTACCCAGCGAGTTGACTTAAGGCTGTGCTATCTACACACTGCATAAACAGAAACACACATACAAAAGCACATCTTACAAATAAATAAATAACTGTGTTTGTTCCAGTTACAGGCTATCTTTAAGCTCTCCTAACCCCGCCGCCAAGGAACAAACTTTACACCAAAGCAAGCTCACCAGCTACAGACGCCTTGCTCTCATTTATAAATAACATACAATGCGGCATCTCTCCAGCGCTCTGTGCCACGGCCATATTCATCGCCGGGTCCTCTAGGATGGTTTGAAGCATTTAACACTTTTCCAGAGAGGATGCCCCAAGGTGCAGAAAGATGCTAGAGGGTCCCCCGCACCCTCCTGCCCCAGGCCAGCCAAGAGGAGAGGTTCATTCCTTGCCCTCGCCCACGCTGCACTCCAGCTGTCCCCCCTGGGGAGGGCAGGTGCAAATCTGGGTCCCCCGGCTGAAGACGGTGCCGGCGGGGACTGCCATCTCCTCCTCATCGTAGCAGACGCAGCGTGGGCAGCCATCGGCCACAGGGCTACCCACAGCCTGGCAAGTGTTGGGCAGGCGGGGGCACAGTGGGACACAGGTGATGTCCCCGCCGAGCTGGCAAGTGCACAGCTTGCGGGCAAAGTCAATGTAGAAGGAGCGGCCGGCGGGGACATGGCCACTGCTGAAGCCTTGCATCTCGCAGTCGCTCTCCAGGTAAGGGGGGCAGGCGCAGGGTAGAGGGCAGGGGGCACAGCAGCCACCAGCCATGGGGGTGGTTGGCCCCTCTACGTTCCTCTCAGGGCACGGGGGGCAGGCACTGAGGTTGCAGGTGGGTTTCGGGGCCGCGCTGCAGAGCAAGACACAGGCGAGCCAAAGACGAAGGGGGCCAGTGAGAGCCATGTTGCTGGGGAGAGAAATGGGAAGATCAGCACAAGTGTCACACAGGGCATGGGCACAGCAAACCCCCCCAGTTTGTAACCCACTCCAAACTTTGAAGTGAGCAGGACACCTGACATCCCCATTAGCCATAGTTTTGGTCATCTGCATCTTGCTGGGAGCAGGGTGGTTTGCTCTAAAGCATAGAACCTTGTGCCTGAAAGCTCATTGTGGCTTGCACGAGGTGTCCTCCACCTGCCAGCTGTTCAGAGGGCTGGAACGTGGGCACTGGGTTAGCAAAGTCCACTTTAGCTCAGCACACACTGAGCTTTGGCACAGTTGCCCTGGCCAGCAAACGGCACTTGTTCACCCCTATTTCATGCTAATAATTTACGTTTCAGTGACTAGTTGTTCCTAGGAGGCATTTGGGCACAGACACATGAAAGGCCCAGAGAAGCACTGTCTGCCTGCCTGCCTTGGTAGCTCATCCTGCGGCCACTACTGTGATTGTGACCCTGCTTCCCCATGGACTAGGTCTGGCTGGCAGCTCCCAGCCCCTCACCCTGTGCCACTTGCCAGCTGGCGGCTCGCTGCCTGCCTTTTCCAGCCACCTCACTCCCTCATGGGAAGCCAAGGGAGTCACCTCGCCCTTGTTCCAATTTCTGAAGCCTTCACTTCGTAAGGAAGATTTTTCTCCCATTGGGCACTCCTGTGTGACTCTGCTCTTCGCCCCCATCGGTTTTTTTGGCCAGTCTATTTTCAACCAGAGAGTCACTCACAGGCATGAAATCTCTTCCCTGTGTCTGATCCCTCCTCCTCCACTTACACTGCCCAGGAGGCACAGCACTGCCTGGCAGCTCATCTTGTCTCCCTCCTCTATTTTAAGGCTGAGGATTCTTGGGGTTTTTTTTTTTTTGGACTGCCAGCTTTTCAAGACACTTCATTTCTTTAAGTGCAGCCCTTCCCCCCCACCCTCAAGTGACCTTATGTCTTGCTGTATTAAACACGCTCACTTTCTTCCAGCACTGGGTCCTTCCAGTCTGGGTCTCCTCTCCAGTTGCCCCAGTGCCAACTTGGATTACAATTATGTAATTACCACCATGCTGTGCGTTTAATAGCCCCAATGTCCTACTTTTGCAGGCATGCAACTACTTGAAATGACTTCTTAAACAAAAAAAAATTTAAGTTGTATGACTGCATGGAAAATAAAAAACTTGAAAGCAAGAACTCAGTCCAACTTCAGTTTGAAAAAAGAGAGATCAGACCAATCCATTAACTTTAAGTCTCCCCTTTTTAAAAACAAACTCTTGCTTGTTGAAGTTACTGGTAACTCTGCTTCATCCTTGCTGTAAGTCACTGTTCTGCCCCTTCGTTTCACTCACACGGTTTAATCTATCAGTTAATCATCCTTCCCAGCAGACTGATGGCCGTGCCAAGAAGCAGGGAACTCAGACCCGGTCCCTGTGGAAAGGCGAGGCTCTCCCTTCCACACCCCTGTTCTTGTAGCTCCCTCCTGGCTGCTCCCAACCTCCCTCAGCCACCCAGTTCCTCTGAGCTTCACACACAGACAGAGCAGGGCACTGCCATAGTTAAGTCACAGGTTTTACACACCCAAACCTCTATCCAACCCCAGCAGTCCCATTCACAGCCAAAACCTCTGACCCCACCTAACAAAGAACACGGGTTTCTTCAACAGAGCTCATTTCCAGCAAAAACACAATGTGGAGTTTGTCATTCAGTGGTGGGAGCCGTCCCCTGCTCACCCCGGGACAGAATTTCTTGGTGATAATGATTGACCTCCCCCTTAGTTTTGGCAAACCAGGCTGCGGTTTGGCCAAGGCACTGCCCTCCTGCCCCATGCCAAATCCCTGTGAGTGCCGTGGGGCTTTGGTTACCTGCAGGGTGGATGATGAGATGGCTGCTGGGTTGTGGTGATGGGCTCTGAGCGGTGTCTCTGTTCACCCCACAGCTGGCCCAGGCCCTCTATTTATGTGCTGCCGCCAGGGTGGTGGCTCCATGATGAAACAGTGATGGGGGGAGACGGGGGAGGCGGGGAAGGTTCCGTAACACAAAAGGTGGCTGGGCAGGGCTAGCAAGATGCTTATCTTGCTAGTGGTGTTGGCTTAGTCTGTCTGACCACAGGCTAATCTGGCATCTCCCAGCCATCTGCAGGTCTGTCATCCCTCACCGCACCCTTCTTTACAGACTTGAGCCGGTGTTTCTGGAGAGTCAGCATCCCTCTGTGCTTTGCAGGCTGCTGGCGGCACAGATGCCAGCATCCAGAGGGAAAACAAAATGAGTTAAAGCCTCTATCGAGGCAGCACAGGTGGAGGGTAGCCATCTCCGGAGCTGTGACATTCCCCTTCAGGAGCTGGAGGTGGGCATTGACCTTAATGTGGTGATGTTTTATCCCTATCTCCTGCAGCTTCCTGAGGCAGGATAGCCCTCTCACGCTGCAGTTTAAAGCACATTAGATCCTGTGTGACTGTTTTCCTCTGGATTAAGCTGCAGGGAGCCAAGGCCATGTGTCCCAGTGGAGGAGGTTTGCGTGGGTTTCACGTGTGGGCATAACACGTGTGCCCTCACCAGCGTGGGCAGACAAAGCTGCCATGGGGCCGTTCACTCCCTGGTGTAAAAAGGTCTTAGCCTGACATACTAATGAGCTCGTTGGAAATGTGTCCCCCAACCTTATGGAGCAAAGGGATGAAGAACAGAAACACCTTGCAGCAGATGGGACTGTGGAAAGCAGCAAAGGTTTCAGGAGCACAGACCCCACCATGCACACACACATGTCCTGCACCAGAGCCAGGTGCTGTGCTCTGGACAGTGGGACAAGATGCTGCCCAGCCCTCACCCTCCTCCTGCTACCCTCCCACCACTCCTTAAGCCTGAAAATCACCATTCCTCTGGCAGATGTGTGGGACCCTGGCGCTCCATAGAGCCCGAGAGCACTGAGCTGCACTGAGCATGGTGAGCACCCTTAGGTGGCCGCCTCTCACCGGATACAAGAGCACTGATAAGTGGCCAGGGAAGGGAAATAACTCGAAAGACCAGTTATCTGGAAGGGGTTGTCACTGCTGGAGGGTAGCCCTGGGGATGTGAGGAGAAGGGACGGCGGGTGGTGGGTGCAGTGCTGGGCTCTTGGCCCCACTGTTGCTGCTGACGCTGTGTGTAGGAGCATGTTTCCAGGTCCTGCATGAATTTCTGCAGAGAAGGCAAATGAAACCTCCTCCCCTGCTTGCTGAGGCCTTCTCCACCCAGGAGACCCAGCAGGCAGGAGGATAGCAGCAGCCAGCCCCTCTCATCACCCTGTTGCGCCCAACCCAGCACCCCGAGGGTGCCAGCAGGGCAGCACTCTGCCCTGGGTGCAGCAAAGCTGCAGGGCCCCTTTGCACCCTCAGGGTCACCATCTGTGGCAAACAACATCAGATGTAAAAACAACATCCCTGGCTAAGGCAATGTCACCATCGGATGTGCCTGCTTGGGGCAGGTGGAGAAATCCTGAAATGTCCTGAGCTTGTGCCCGGCTTTATTAGTTCCCACACTCAGAGTTAACATACAGAAGCCACCGTCAATGTTTGTGGTTACTCTGTGGCTGCCTGTCCAGTGGCCTGCCTGCAGCTGGGTGCCTACTACTACTGCTGATGTTGCTGGGAGCACTGGGGTTTGGGCTGAGCTGCAGGATCCCTGCGGGCTGCAAAGAGGTTCAGGGTCGCAGAAGCCTGGGCTGTCTTTCTGTGCTGTTATCCCACCATGTGGGGCTTCAGCTGGTAGTTTTTTGAGATCTACCCGGGTTTTGCAGGCCCAGGTGAGCACACAGCCCCACATGCCACATGCTCAGCGCACCAGGCAGCGGCTGGCTCTGCAAGCAAACTTTCAGTTCAAAAGCATCAAATACCATATTAGTTTGTGTTCAGAAAATCACAGTGATGGAACAGCTTTCCCATAAATGTATGCAATTCATGAGAGGACAGCCTATCAGTGTGGCTTGTCCCCCACAGCCTTGGTACTGCTAGACCAGAAGGAGAGGTGTCTTAAGCTCCTGTTTGCGCATGCAGCAGGGGAGAGAGCTGCCCAGCATGCAGGGAATTATTTCCATGTGCACTTAGAAGGACTGCCTCTGGGCCACGGTGGCAGTGGTCTCTAAGCCCAGGCAGGTCACCCCCTTGAAGGTGCCCATGTCTCTGGAGCAGCCCAAGGAGTTGTCTCACACTTGACCTTAAAACTTCCGAGCTGCCTTTGGGACAAGAGCTGTCCCATTGGAGCACTCACATAAGAGGTGGAGGACCCTGGGGGCTCCCTGCAGAGACATGCCCCTGGTTGTTTGGTGGAAGCAAATCTCTGCACCTTCTCTTGCAGCCAGGTCTGCTGCACAGGAGGACATGCTGCACAGGAGGAAATACTGCAGTTATGGGCACCAAGAAGGGTTTGGCTTGTCCCAGGCTTCAAAGCGGTTCAGATTTAGACTCAGTTCTAGGCTTCATGGAGTTATGGGGCACTTGAAGACTTATAATTTGAGTTTGGAATACATGTATGGACAAATATCCTTGAGTTTTCAAGAGCTGCTGAAATAAATACAATACAATGAGGTTGAACTAATCAGTTTTTACTTTTTCTGGACAAATACAGTTATTATTCAAGCAAAACCTTGCAGAAGATCTGATAAAGCTTGTGTCACTCGGGAAACAAAAGACAGTGGAGACACTCTTCCTAAATATAAATACTGCAACATTCTATAATTTAATAAATGTCTTGTGCAAGCTAGACTAGATTGAAGGTATGGACTAGCCACTTAGCAGCAAGCCAAAATCAAAATTGATTGTTATCCCCTTCAAGTAGCTCCCAAGACATAAGGACAGATTGCAAAGCTCTTGGCGGTTTTTTGAGAGCAAGTCCCCCAAACCGTGTTTCAACAGTGCTTGAGTTTGGTCCCACAGCCCTCCTTTCACATCTTCTTTCATTTACGTTTTTGGCAGCCATGGCAAAAGGCCTTCTTTACAGACTTGAGCCGCTCCTGGAATATAATGCTCTGACAGCAAAATTAAGATCAACCTCACCTCCCACTCTACCCCTTGATAACGAGCTCTCAGGATGCATATTCATGAGATGACTGTTACAGGGATGAGCCATATCCTCTCTACCAATTACTGTATCATGAGAATGAGTCTTTACTCCTTGAGTAGGTTCGGTTCACTGCCTACTCCCGCAGGACTGTGTGTGAGACATCGGGTGCCACCAGCTCTCCCAGAAGTGAGGAGAGTGCTTTCCAAAGGCCAGTTGCCACTACAGGACTGATTGTTCCCCACCTGCCCAGGGTCTTGTTCCCCCTGCCTGTCACAACCCTTGTCTGTCCCATCCCATCCCTCCTGCCCACGTCTCTCCACCTTTCACATACCAAAGTCTCACCCGCTCCCCTTCTCATCCCTCCTGCAGAGCTCTGCTTCTTCTCACACGCCCCCACGGGGGAGAAAAAGCAGCTGCCTCCCTGGCCCCCAGATGGAGCTGGGGGATGAGAAGGAAGGTGCCTGCAGCCCTCTCTGTGAAGGGTGGAGAGGAGCAGGAGGGTGCAGCCGAAATGTGACTTGCCCCCAGTCCTCAAAAGGGCTGGAGCTTCTCACGGTGGAGACAGGCTCCAGCCCTGGTGGGACCAGGACAGCTCACGGTAGCTACAACATCGGCAGTAGGTACTAGTAGATGATATGTAGATACTGCTAGCAAACACACCAAACCCCCACACCTGCTAAATTCTGGGCAATAACAACCACTCCCCTCCCTTCTCTCCCTCTGTATTACCTCTCCAGCCCCAGGTAACTCCATGTAATCAAACGTGGCTATTAAACACAATTGCTTTAGTTATCTTCTCTTTAGTGGTATTCTGGGTGGCATTTAGTGGACAAATGGTTATTACATTACAATTTTCACCTAGTCATTTTTGAGAAACTATAATAAACTGGATTAGACCAGACAGCCCCCTCAGCCGAGTGGTTCAGGCTTGAGGGGATCAGCTGGCCCTGCTGGAGGAGCGGAGGTGGGTGCAGCCAAGCTGCTGAGCTACTTCTTGTCGTTCCTGCTGACGAAGGTGAGGAGGTCCATCGCTGTGACCACACCAAACACCATCTGCTTCATGAAGGAGCTGCCATTCCCATTGACTGTAAGCAGAGAAAATGCCAATTTAATGGGAGGGAGGGTGGAAATGAAGAGCTCCCCCTCCCCCAGCTGTGCAGACCCTGCTATTCATTTATTAAAAGAAAACTTTAACAGGGACAGCAGCTGTCTCAGCCTTGCTTCAACAGAAATGCTTGATGCAGCCTTGATCAGGTTAGTGGGATCACGTTAGGGAGGCTTCAGCTGCAAAAAAATGCACCCTTTACCAGAGCAGGAAATTTAATTTCCCCGTTGTTTTTACCCAACCTCTGTTCCAGTCCTGCTTCTACCACCACAAACTAATGAGACTCTTTAAGAGCAGCAGTGAGACACTTTCTGCTCTGGTCTCATAACGTCCCACACCACCATTAATAAAACAGCATTGCAACAATTGCTTTAACTATCTGATAAATATTTTCTTACATAAAAATAAAACTAGCCACCGGAGCCCAAACACAAGATAAAATGCAAGCTCTGAAGGTGTGGGAAGAAAGTAATAAATAAGAGGGTAACTGTGACGACATTCAACCAGCACCTCTGGAAAAGAAAACGGGTGTTGTTTGAAAACCAGAGCAAGAGGCGCTGCAGGCAGCTGGCTGGTATTTTTTGGTGGTTATCATTTAATTTGCAGATACCACTTAATTTATATTGAAATGTGCTACAGAATAGCTTGTCGTTATTTGATGACAATATAGCTGGGAAATTCTGCCTGGCATTATTTTTGGTGAGAGGATCAGAAACATGCATCAAAGGCAGTTTTGAATGACAGAGCTTTGTTTGCAAGGTTTTGTGGGAACAGGGCTGAACTTGCAAGAGCTGATGATGCTTTAGGGCGGCAGGCCATGGGGATACAAGCAGAGGGGTTGGGATGTTTGTGCACGGTGGCCCCAGGTTCAGCAGGCAGCCCTTGCCTGGCAGCTGATACAGTGCAATATTGCCTGCTGTTCACCACAAGAATGCTTTCCATGTTCAGTGTGTAATCCCATAAAATCAGTATAATCACACTCTTCAATTTAGAAGACTTAAACATGGGTCTTCTGTTTGCTTTTTCATGTTGCTAACATTTTAAGGAAAGCAACGCCCTTGAGATAAGGCCAAATTTGTACTTCTATAAGTGTTACAGTATAATTGTACTGAAAAGGTGTGTTAGGTGAGACTTGCAGAACAGCAAATCTTCCACCATACCTGTTTTTGTCAGAGGAGTAACAAGGTGTGATCCCTGCTGCCATTGATGTGTCAGCAACCCTCCTGCTAGTGCAGTCCTACTGCATGGGACTCTACTGAGCCAGTCTGCTTCACCGGGAAGGGGGTGCCTGTATGTATACTGGTTTGAGAGTAAATGAAAGCTGCCAGTACGGCTGCTTTATTGGACTAATATAATCACCAAACCAAATTGGCAGAACATCCCTGATCCAGGTAAGGCTCATACACAGATGCCCCAGGCTGCACTCATCAGTGTGCATTGTGCCTCCTGACCCATGTGCCCCTGTCACAGGGCTTGCTCATATTTGTTTTCAGTTTTCTTGACTTACCCTGGACCTCCAGGGTAGGTAGGTGTTTGATAACACCCAGCACAAAAGGTCCTTTAGCATATCAGATCCCTTGGGGCACACAGCCATAAGGACACCTCTTGGCTGCATCTCCAGAGGTGGCAAGTGGGAACAGGGTTGTTCAGAGAAGAAGTCACAGCCTCCAGGCATGCATAACAGATTGTCTTTAACCATTGGGATGCAGACAGTGTAGTTTGTTCCCTTGCACTTACATGCCCACATTCCACCTAGGCTTTATTTAAGGTGCCCAAATGCTCCTTTCAACCTTGCTCTTGGGAGACTAAGTCTACAGAGATCCCTAACTTCCCACTTGTTTCCTCTGCTGCCCGCAACCAGGAAGGCAGTGATTTGAATTCAGGGTCAAGAAACTTGAGTACTAGAGGCCTGAGCCTACAGCTGTGCAGCAAAGACACTGCACCCCAAGCTGCTACCTACAGTCCACTATGGCTGTCAGAGGGGACCAAATGAAATCCCATCATTAATACCTTCCCATCCCCAAAAGTTGGTTTCCATGGGAAACCATGAGATGAGGTGAGGGGATGGAGCTGTTGGGTGCTTCAGCATCACCCCTGCATGGGAGAATAACATAGCTCCCATGACCAGGATCTGGGAAGTGCTTCTGCAGGACACACATCCAGCAGTGTGGTGGTCCCAGGCCCCTGTGGTTAAGGCTTCCCCCTCCCCACCTCATTCTTGTGCTGTCAGGAAAGGAAACAGGTGAATAGTTGGCAGTTCCAGGGCAGAAATCTTTCCTGCTGCACATGTGGAGCAACTGAGCTGATACCCAACAAGCTGAGTTTGAGAATTTCCCTCACCATTCCAAAACATTTGTGCAAAACCCATACAGTGCTTCTGCAAATACCTACACTGCATTTGCTCATGTACAACGATAGCAAAATGGTCGTTCTCCAGGATGCGGGAAAGCTTCCCAAGGCTGTCCTCCAGGCCAATCTAAACAGCACACACACACAAAAAAAAGTATTTTACATTTCACTTTGCATTTTAAGGACAGTGGTGCAGAGCTTGAATCCTGCCTCTGACTGTAGCTGTGAGTGGGCAGGGTAGCACCCAGCTGGACCAGGATCAGGTGTGCCTCACTCACCAGCGCTGTTTTGGGGAGATCACAGAATTCTCACAGTTGGAAAGGACCTCTGAGATCACCGAGTCCAACCGTACACAAAAACACAACCCACACCCTACAATCTTGGTCACTAGAGCATGCCCTGAAGTGCCGCATCTACATGTTTCTTAAATACCTCCAGGGATGGTGACTCAACCACCTCCCTGGGCAGGCCGTTCCAGTGCCTGACCACTCTTTCAGTCAAGTAGTTCTTCCTAATATATCTAGTCTAAATTTTCCCTGCTGCAGCTTCAGACCATTTCTTCTGGTCCTGTCATTATTCACTTGGGAGAAGAGGCTGGCACCCACTTCTCTGCGACCTCCTTTCAGGTAGTTGTAGAGGGAAATGAGGTCTCCCCCCAGCCTCCTCTTCTCCAGACTAAATGTGGCCAGTTCACTCAGCCTCTCCTCATATGATTTGTTCTCTAGAACCCCTCACCAGCTTGGTAGCTCTCCTCTGGACACACTCCAGCACCTCAATGTCCTTCTTGTAGTGAGGGGCCCAGAACTGGACACAGTACTCAAGCTGAGGTCTCACCAGTGCTGAGTACAGAGGCACGATCTCTTCCCTACTCCTGCTGGCCATGCTATTCCTAATACAGATCAGGATACTGTTGGCCTTCTTGGCCACCTGGGCACACTGCTGGCTCATGTTAAGATGGCTGTCCACCAACACACCCAGGTCCTTTTCAGCTGGGCAGCTTTCCAGCCATTCTGCCTCAACCCTGTAGCAGGGAAGGGGGAAGGTTGCTTACATCCCCTCCCAACCTGCAAGCCTGACTTTGCTGATGCTGAAATAAAGCACTGTCTCTTCCCAGCCCCCATGGGCCAGCATGAGGTGATGGCTTGACCTCCCCTAGACCACCATCCATTTACCTCACCCTGTCTCTGGACCACTGATGGCCATCCAACCCAGGCATCCCTCCCCCGCGCACTGACAGGACCTGCCTCGTGTCCTGCCAGAGTCTGTGCCTGCTGCCCCAGCCCTGCTGAGCCCTGATAATGGCTGGGCTCTGATTTCAGAGGGTGCTGATTCCCCACCTGGATTAAATCCTCTGACAATATAAGGTTGAGAGTGGACATTCACACGCTTTGCCCCTGGCATGAAAGCTCTCACGTCTGAACCCCACAGGCTCAGCAGCATTTTTGCAGGTGCCTGTCCTTATTATCATCTCCATGAAGTCACCATCACCCGCCCCACCTCTCTCTACCTTCACCTCATTGACCTCTTCTCCCAGCTCCCCTCACACCTCAGGGTGGTGGTGCACGTCTTCCCCTCTCCCCATCCCTGGATAGCAGTTGACACCAGCCACAATCTTAGCAGTACCTTTGAGAACTGGTCGTAGATGACCTTCGTAACAGGGTCTGAGAACTGTGCATTTCCAGCCAGCACTGAGGTAAGGGTGTTGCTGAGGGTCACCATTCCCAAAATAAGCCTGTAAGGTAACAGGAAATTTTCCAAAAGGTCAGATCTGAGGTAGGGCACACATTTTATGTAGAGGCTGAGCTACTCCCCTTGAAATCAGTGACTAAATTGCTGCTGCCATCACTGGGAGGCATCAGCTTTGTCCTCATCTGAGTAGGACAAGAAAATCCTTGTCCTCATCAAGCTGTTGGTTAAACAGTAGTTAAAACCTGCTATTGCAATCCAGGACTTAGCAGCTGGGAGAAGGAAAACATGTGGGCTCTCCAGTTGCTTATTTGTGTGGGTTTCCCACCCAGTCCTCAACTCTCCTCTGCCCTCCCCTTGCCTGGGTGCTGATCCAACCTCTGTTGATTCTGGTGGGCATTGGATTTGGCTTTGACTTTAACTAGCTCATTTACAGGGAGGTTTTTTTTTTTTTTGATGAATCCTCATAAGGAGGCAGATATTTTAAAAGCATGCACCACAGAATCCAATGCAAGAGACCCGTCATGGGATTGGTAAATGGGACTTTCTCTTCAGCAGCTTCATCATGGCTGCTTTTCCTGTGTGAATGGCCATCTCTGTAATGAATAAAAATAGTCACCCTGATTCAGCAACAACAGGAGCTTGGTCGTATCCCTTCTCCTGGAGGATCTCAATTGCCTTTTGACAGCTGACTTCTGGGAGAAGAATGAGAGGGGCTGAGAGATTCAGTTTCTGCACCTTGATGCTCCACCACCTGTTGAAAGACAAATGGCAGCATCAAGCTGTTACTCTCTGCTACGCAGCTGTGGGCCTTTCTCAGGGAGGCAAGGCCAGTAGAGATGAGACCAACCATGCAGAGATATTCTGTCTGCCTGCTCCTATTCCCAGAGCAGTAAAGCTATGAGTCCACCATGCCCAGATCTTGTTGAAGCCAAGCTTTCCTTATGCTCGACATTCAAACAATTCCAAAGGCAGGGCTGAGGCCAGCAGTTAGCAAGGTGCTGAGCTGTCCTGAATCTAAGGAAGCCACTGAGGGCTTCGCTTCAAGCTCATGACTGGGGAGGCCTACCAGTTTCATTTCTTTGGTTTGTATCCTTGGTCCTCAAAATGCAGCATTTGCAGCTCTTCCAGAAGAGAACCTAGCAGAGACGCTAGTGCGACTTATGAAGGGCAAGTTATGCTTGTTTGCTGGGGACCACAGGCAACTCCAAAATCATCTCAGCCCTTTGTCATTGCAGAAAAGGCAGGGCAATGCTAGAGGCTGGACGGGTCAAGAGCAATTCTGACCAGGCATGAATGGCCCTGGAAATGTATCACATTTTGTAATAACCTTTGGTTATAGTAACCCAAAGGAGCAGGTGACATCTATAATGCCTGCTGTCTTTAAAGCAAGACTAGGCACTTTGTAAACAACCAGCATTTTCCCAGCCACATGTCAGCTGCCATCAGCAGTTTGCTTGTGATTCCTTGCCTTGAGGGGACTCTTTCCCCATGGTGTGCAAGAGACAGCTGAGCTGGTCATCTTTTCTGGCCCACAGCTCTGGAAAGTGAAAATATACTGTTCTATTCTCTGTCTGAAAAGATCTCCAGAGGTGTTTGAAAAGGTGCTTGCTACAGGAGGGACCCATCTCCCTTTTGGCCTGATGTTCCTTTGAACATCAGCTGTGGACTAGAGAGAGGAGTTTTTGAGTGGAGCTGGATGTCCACCTCAGCCATTCTGAGCTTAAATGGCCTGGACAACAACTGCCATGTGGGAGTGGATTGGCAACTTTGGGACAGAAATTGCTCCTTTATAGACTTTGAGTGGAGAACTGGGATATCTAACTACTCCAAAGAGAGAAGCTGACATTAAAGTCTTCCCAGACGGAACCAGACTTAACTGCATTTTTTCTAAATGCTAAAAGATAATATTTTCCTTTGAAGATAATAATTTCCAGCCTCAGAAAGCTGATTCCCTTAGTACAGTTTATATGGGCGGATGTTGTCTTACCAAGGCTTGTGCTCCTGGACGTCATTTAGGAAACCATTTTTTATCATCCACTTATCATTCAAAAATTTTGACCTAGAAATCATGAACAAAGAGTGAGTCTGTGACCCTTCCAGAAGAAGTCGTGCTTTGTTTCATGCACTAGACTGCGGCACTGCCCCGGGGCTCCCATGATTTTTGCAGCTGGCTGCTCTTAGCCCCTTTTAAGGTCAACGGGAGCTGCGGGTGCTCAGTAACTCTTAGAAGCATGCCAGCTATTTGCCTTCCTAACTTTAGGCATGCAAGTTCAAAAACTGTAGCTTGACTGATTCCTGCTCCGTGCAGTAAGTCAGTCACAAGAGGAAACAAAACCCAAGTGTCCCAACACCCAGCCTCTGGTGCTTGCCACGGCAGTATGTTATTTCTCTCTGTTGGTTTTTTTTTTGGTTTGTTTTTTTTTTTTTTTCCTCTGGGCTGCTTGAGGGAGCTCTGGACTTACTCTGAGTGCAATACTACCAGACTTATTGGGGTGGCTTTCCAGAAACCCACACCACCCGGGCTCAGCAGCGCTGAGCTCATGTCACCAAAAGCCTCCATGACCCCAGCCTGAGGGATATGCAGAGAAGGTGGAGAGAAGACTATGGGAGCTACTACCCTGCTGCTGGGAAAGAGGCAAAGAAGCAAGAAACTCACATGTAGTTCCTGACAGAGTCAGGCAAGATGACAACACAGCGCTGACCTTCCTTCAGGTCCTTGGCAGCACGCACAGCGACGGACATGGCACTGCCTGAGCTGCCACCTGGATAGGTACCAAGAAGAGAGACAAGCATTGGGGCTGCCCAGGGTGTAGGACCACAGCCTCAGTGCATGGAGCACAGAGCTGCCCTGGCTAATGGCACAGAGGCACCTGGGCAAAGCAGTAGCACCTTGTACGCCAAGGCAGCTAAAAGTACAGAGAGTGGGAGGACAATTGGCCCCATAGTCTTGAAGGCTTTATGGTTAGGAAGAGGTAGGGACTGAAGGGATGTGTTCACATAGTGAGGGCAATGGACTTCTGAAGCAGCATAAGAGTCACCTTATGTACTTCACAAACCACTTCTTGTGGTGACTGTGGGCAGATCAAGGGTTGAAAGTTTCAATACAGTGACGTTCGCACCACTGCTGCCCACACTCCACCCTTTATTTGGGTGAGAAGACCATGGCAAATCTAGAGCTCCTGGCTGATATATTTTTCAATCAAAGATTGGCTTCAAATGCATTGTGAAGACTGAAAAAACCATAAACATTACATTCATGCTTGGAATACCAGGCCAATGTGATGGGAAGACTTAAATGCTCCCTGTGTCCGTGTGCACGCATGTGGTTTGTTGCACGTAGGGAAAGCAGGTCCCTGCTTTACAGAGGCAATTCTTCCACAGGTAGTTTGAGTGCTGGAAGTTAAACACATTCCACTATCTGTGTGCCAATTACACACTGCATTCAAGAGAGCACGTATTTTACTGCAGGTTAATTAGCAGTGGGTCACATTTTTCAAACCAGTGAGGAAAGGCCCTGAAAAATGCAGTTCAGGGAACATGAAGCTATTCACAAATTATAGTTAAGTTCAGCAAGTGGTTTCTGTTGAGACACAGTGACGCTGTGCCTACTAGGTTAAATTAACATTTAAGCGTTTCACTACAAATGGCCTGATCTTTTTCAAAACTCCCTGGATTTGCGCGCATATTGTCTGGTCCTGGGATCAAACCTATAGTTATCTGCTCAGTGGCAGGGAAGGCTGAAAAATGCTAATGCTGTGCAGAGGCTCTTAGGGTACAGGCAGGGTTTGTCTAAGGGCACCTGTTCATTTTGGAAAGCCATTGGGATCACTTACAGCTTGTTGGCACAAGGAGAAATACTCAGTAAGAACATCTTACACTTTCTTTACTTTCAAACTTTCCTGGTCCAAACCTGGCACCTCTAGCGTGGCAACCATTCAACGACAGAGAGTACATCCTCGCGGAGTTGTTAGTGGAGAGACAGTTTTAGCCCACCTGTCCTGTCCTGAGTCCCATTAATCCTCTCTTCAGCCCCTGTAACACTACACCACACAGAGTCAGGCCTGAAGATCCAGTTCCATGTGTAGTGCTCCAGTAAGAGGAGAGTTATTGCTTCTATAATTATTGTGGTTGATTAGTCCAGTCCCAGACCACTGACTCACTGCCACACCTCTGAAGCCTACAGTGACCTACACACCAGCTTGGGGTTCGGCCATCCAGCCCTCTTAATCTAGCAGGCAGAAAATGCAGAGAGCACCTGCCCTGAAGCATTTTGGTCTCAAAAGGATGAGGTTCAGAAAGTTTATTAAGAGAAGTGACTGTTGTCACTGGTGCTTACCACACAATAATCCCTCCTCTCTAATCAGCCTGCGAGACATGAGGAACGAGTCTCTGTCGTTGCATTTATACCACTGATCAACCACCTGAAGAGAAAGCAAGAAGGTTGGTTGCTGGCAATGTTATTTCAGGCTGTCCCAACCCTATAAGGCATGCTGTGGTGCTGATGCCTACAACATCTGGCAGCCTTGAGCTGCTTTCCACACTAGTTGAAAGCAAACACAGGGCATCCTTGGTCCAGAGGGTGTTTCCTTGCTTGCAGGCACCCACTCCAGCTTTTCCAGCCAGCACTCTTTCCCTCAAGAGTTAGGGACGTCTGACAGGTCCAAGGTCAGGATATGGAAGAGGGAATAGTGTTCATAATGTCCTGGGTTAGGCTGTACTAATGGTCAAGGTTTTGCCAGGCAAAATCAGATCCAACTACAAAAAGAGTTTTGGGTTATTGCAGGTCACAACTCAAAAGCCATGTGCCAACAACAGAGGTATAGTTAGCATCCGAAAGCAGAAATAATCTGGGGTCTGAGGCTGTGGGGGACCTTTCTGAGAACAAGGCGAGGGGAACACAAGCAGCTTGAATTAGGGCTTTAAAGCTCTGTGCCTGGTGACAACTGATACACCGAGAAGAAACTTGACAAGAAGTGGCATGAGGTTCATCATCTCTTGTCTTACATGGTTTGGATCTTGCTTTCCAGCCCATAAATGGTACAAGGTTTCCATTGTGTGCGTGTAGTGGCTGTGACAGCAAAGGCTCAGGAAAGGCTAGCAGGATGAAGAGCAGCCTCAGCCCAGACCTCTTTTGTGTGATCGTAGTGAGAGGGGCATTCTCTGAACATTGGTGAGGCTCAGCCAAGGAGGCTAGTATTGTTCCTCATTTTCCCCTGTATTTTCCTTCTCCTTGTAGGTCAGTTATAATCAGATTTACTCAGAGAGATGCTTTAGTGCTGAAGTCTCAATCCCCCCCCAACAGCTTGTTCTGCACTGGGAAGGTATACAAGTAGCCTTAGGGCTGGGCCATAGCTGGGTGATGGAGCTGGCTATCTCTGAGCTTGGGAACAGGCCGGATACAAAGCCAAAGATCAGACAGAGACCTCTCATCACGTGGCTACTTACTGATCTGTCAAGGACAGTAGGGATAAAGTCATGGCCAATACCCTCTACTTCGATGGTTGTGGTGTTTGTCCTGTTCATCTCACTGGGCAGAGCGACGATGGAGCCCTCAGGATCTACACCAATGATCTTAGAGGGAAGGAAGTTGTGTTAAACCACAGAGGGAGTTCAGAAATAGTCAAATACAAAATTCAAAGGAAAAATCACCCACACCCTTATCAGCAATGTTTTCCTTCCCATGATATTCATTGATACTCCTATACACTGGCAGCATGGAGCGCTTCCAGGATAAAAGGGTACTGTTTCCTACTGGTGTTTTAAATAGATCCTAGGTAGCGTTCAGCTGCTGCAGAAATAACTGATGGCTTAAAGAGTTCTCTCCCTCAAGGTGTTTGTCATCACCCCTTTTGCATAGCCTGCCACTTCCAAAGCTCAACCCTTAGGATTGTGAGAGATCTTTATCTGCCCCAGAGCACAGCCAGCCAGCTAGCTCAGTCCCATGGAAAACTGTGGCTACAGTCATGCTTTCTGGATCTAGCTGTGCTGGCTGACAGTGGCACCTCCTTGGTTGTTTATAACTTTACATCTGGACCGGGGTTATCTTGCCCAGCACACAGCTTAAGGAGGGATGGCAACACTGCTTCACACAGCCTCAAGCAGTCAGTGAGGTAACCTCATGCTTGTGCCCTCCAGTGGCTCAGTTTGTCTCTGGTGGATGAGGGATGGCTGACACAGTAACTGTCAAGCTTCCAGTCTGCCTTGAAGCACCGGCTCTGCAGAATGAGCATCTATGACTGGTGTGAACCATAAAGCATGGAGGCTTTTGCAACGGCAGATGAGAAGCACTTGCATAGTCTGCAACCCCCTCCAAGGGCTGCCAGAACAGAAACTTTCAGCGGGTGGGTTAGCCAGGAGCAGTAATGCCGTCAGCTGGGCCAGCCACTTCTGCGGTGGAAGTCTGACAGTGTCCTGCAAAGGGCAGGGCACCCTGCAGGGTGGGACTAGTAATGGGGCCTTTGACTGCTAAGGCACTCAGATGGATTTAGGTCAAGCAGAACGTAACACCACATTGCTTCCAACAAAAGCCAAGCTCGCTGTGAAAAAAACAAATAGGTGGAGAAAGTAACTGTTAGCTCAGGTGAGCAGTGGGGTTAGGCTTCATCAAAAGCACTGGTAGGAAAACCCAGGAGGGCTACGGTTCCCAGTGGGAAGACCTGCCTCTGTCTTACCTTGCACTCTGGGCACTTCTCCTTCAGCTTCCTGGCAACACCAGTGATGGTGCCCCCTGTGCCAGACCCAATCACCACCATGTGGACCTTGCCTGCAGAACAGGGAAAAGAGAGGCTTTCAGGGACTCAGCGTGGCTTCCAGGACTGTCTCCCCTTTATTCAGAGCCCTGCACGGGTGGATAGCTGGTGTCCTTCGTGCTAGAACCCCATGTGCAGAAAGGATATGCAGGGGCGGTGCTAGTGGCCAAAGGCTGGTCCTGTGGAAAAGCTCAGATGAACTTGCAGGATCTGAGCACAGTTGGTCCTGCCTCAGTGCAGGGGGCTGAAGGTGACCTTCTCCCTTGGTAACCCATGGATACCAGTCCATGATTTCTGCGTCTTTGACATCTACTGGTTTAAGGGGGAGGGAGAGTATCTCAGCACTTCCAGCCCTTTTGAACCACATCACATCAAAGCAAAGCATGCAGGTGAATAAAAACACATACCAATGAAGGGCACAAATTTTTGGCTAGTGTTAGCATGCATAGTGGAGAGATGGTAGAATTCTGCTCTGGCACCTATGTTGGTCAGATGTAGCTGCACTGGCATCAGTGAAGTTGTACTGATATAGGACTGGTAGGAGCAGAATAAGAGTCAGACCTTCAGGTCCTTATGTTGCAGCTGCATGGGGAGAAGGGGACTTGTAATTCACTGCTGGCAGCCAGCAGGAGCGCATTTAAACATTATAGCGGAGAGAAGGCTGGGACTCTTTTGTGCCTGTTGCTACCCAACTGTTTTATTGTTATGATAACTGCTCTCCAGTTAAAACTCTTGAGTCCTGTTTACATTTTGCAGTGCTCCCTGCACTGGCAATAAATTTCACTTCTATCTGCACAGACATGGACTGGGATAGTCCTTTATCCTCCCCCGGACGTCACATCAAATGTTGTTAGCCCATGAAGTTTCAGTCTATTTTGATTTGCAAATGAGTGTGCTGGACCAGACGCAGCCTACCATGTACTGATGGACTTATACTCCCCAGTGGGGCCTCTTGGGCCATCTTGCGCTCTGAGCTGACAGGTCACAGAGATGTTGTAGCTGCTGAGAAATGTGCTCTTCCTTCTTGGGTACAGACTGAATTTGTTAAGCCTCTGGTCTCTCCCCTCAGGCTTTTGGAATGGGAGGCTGTAGCAGGGAAGTCTGGCAGGCTCAAGTGGATATGGAGTAGATTACATGGAGTTGCTACACTCTGTGTGTCAGTATTATCAAGGGTGCGTTCATCTACAGTTGGCCATTTCTAGACATTTAGATCAATAAATGGTGTAAAACAAGCCTCTCAGAGAGGGCTTATAGCCCTCCACACATCATGCAGAAACAGGAATGCAGACAGTACCTTCACACTGCTCCAGGATCTCCTCCGCTGTGGTGTCGTAATGAGCCAGGGGGTTGCTTGGATTTCGGTACTGTTTATTTCAACAGAGAACAGCGTGAGTTACTGTGTGAAGCGTAGGTCAAATACCAAACTAGCAATAGCTCCTGACGAGCTTTACCCAAGGTATGCAATTGCCCTCTCCTTGCCTCGGCGAGGGGTGGACTGCAACGCAGGACAGGCCAGGTCACAGGTGTTTGTCCTGATTGTCACTTTGGGACAGATTTCTAAGGACACTTGGGGTTTGTCCACACTGGAAGATTAAATGTGCCCACAAATACTCACTCTCTGCCTATTCGTTATGGAGGGGTGTGGCTGTCCCATAAGGCCTCATTGCCAGGTTTAGTGGGATCTAGTGGGGTTTTTCTAAAGTCCTAGCTGCTGGAGGCAAGACAGCTTCTCAATATTTTGGCTATTGCTTAGACAGAAGTATTTTAGCCCTTTCTCTTGCCTTGAAAAATTTGAAAACACAGCCCCATGATACTCCTAAAATGCTTAGAAAAAAAAAATCCCTCCTCCAAAGCTGTATTAGAAAACATTTTTCAAATATCATATATATATCTAATTTTGGGAGCTGATTTACCACTTAAGGGCATTTGTGTCTGGCAATGCAGCAAGTCAGGTGGCTGGGAACCATGGGCTGGAGTAGAGGGGTTTGCCACAGGGGATACACAGGTACAGCACTGAAATGCGTGCAGCCCCATGCTCACACCTGTAGGCCAGGCTGCTTCTGACAAGTGTATTCAGACATTGATCTCCCTTTTTTTTAAAAGGAAAGAGCCTCCCTCACTTTTCTGCTCTACAGGGGCTCCTTCCTGGCTCTGGGGGTGCCTTCCTGCAGTGGGGTGAGACCAGAAGGAAAACTGCCCTCCTGTATGAGACCCAGTGCTGCAGAATGACCCACTGGCATGAATCATCTGTGTTTGCCCTTTACTCAAATATCATTATTTTTGAGGCAGAACAAAGGCTGCTAGCCAGCCATGAAAAGTGATATTTTTTTTCAGGTCAAAGTTAAATCTGAAGCAATTTGAGGAGTCTTTGAAGTGTGCAAGACAACCCAGCCTCACCCACATCCAGGCTTTGGCAGAAGTATTACAGGTTTGGAAGTGTCCCTCATTTTGTTTCTGCCACCAACGTGCTTTACAGAGGGGAGATTAAGTTTCAAACACCATAAATCACTGATGAAATCTGCCTCTGTTGCCTGTTTGAACGAAGACCCCAAAAACAAGCACACTTGGAAGACATGCTATAAACAGTCTTTGGAAAGCGAGTCAGTGGAGGAACAGCATTTTACCTGGTCCAGGATATGAGAGTTTGGGATTTCACTTTTCAGCTTCCAGGCAACACGAATGTTAGACTCTGGGGCATCGAAGCGGGTGCACGGGGTCCTCACAATTTCAACACCCAGTGCCTTCAGAATATCGACCTTTGGGAGGGAAGAGAGTAGATGTAATGCAACTGATCCCATGTAGCAATGGTAATCTAAACCCGCGGGCTCATGGCAGCATCAGATTCCAGAGGAGCTTTGCATGAGGGAGACACTTAGCATTTCAGAGATACAATGTCCAGTTCTCGGTTATACTATGTCTGACATCCTCCTGTCACCCAGGGCCTCCTGCCTGAAGCTGGCACATGGATTCAAGTCTGGCCTTGTGCCCTGTCCCACTAGGAGGGCAGGCTGGGGACACAGCAGAGGTAGGTAACACTGTGCTGGAAAGGGACAGAGGGAACCAGGGTAGGGAGCAGGGTCTCTTACATGATTTGTTCCGAGCCCCTGCATGCGAGGAGGAGGTCTTAAAGCTGTCTTTGTCCCAAGTCCCTTCTCTCCCCTCACCAAGCATGGGAAAGGAGCAACTACATATAAGACGTAGGGTATCAATCCACTGGGAGATAAGGCTGTTGGAGGAAGAGGGGGTCAAAAGAGAAGTGTGGGTGAGTGTTGGGGTGTCTGGAAATTAAGCCCATGGTAGCTGGAGGTGGCATCTGATGCAGACTGAGCTTAAGTGAGATTTAGGTTGAAATGACTTGGCACACACTCAGCTGTGCCAAGTCAGGGTCCAGGTCTGGCTTCACTGACATGAGGTCAACTGAGCAATTTGTGAGACTTTTGGCTTCCCAAGGCAGAAATTTTTGCTGTCTCCAGGATGGCAGTTTTACCTGATCATCAGCTCTCCTGCAAGTGATTTGACTTTGACCATCACGAGAAAGCAGCTCAGACAACCATGTCTCTGGGTTAAAGAAAACCACAGAGACACACAGAGACCAAGTGGGATATCAGATGTCAGAGGGGGAGATAGCAGGACCAGCAGCTGAGGCCCAGCACCATCCAGGGTCCCATCCAGCCCTTGTCCTCGCAGACAGCAGACATTGCTCCATTCCTCTGCAGTCATGCACCATCTCTGGCTAATGTGTGACCCCAGCTGCACTGCTGACACTAGATAATCAGCCGGGCCATCACATATTTTTTTTTCACCAGAAGAAACCTTTTGAATAACTACAAAGCTATGTCAGTGCGTGCGGTGAGGCTCGCTACCCTTTAAAGGAGAGGGCACTCCGTCTCTAGAAAGGGAGAGGCAGGGACAGACAGGGAGGGAGACGTTCCCTGGCTGTGGGGTAATACCGTACAGAGCTCTGACCTTTTCCATGCTCATTTTCTCCGGCAAGACGATGATGCAACGGTAACCTTTCACTGCAGCTACCAGTGCCAGCCCGATCCCTAGGTGGTGGGGAGGAAAGGGAATTGGTTGATAACAGCCTTTGGCAAGGCAGATTGATGTGCATTGCCCTCTAAGTTCCTCTCTCCTGCTGGTGAACATAACCTAGAAATGGTCACCGATGAGCCACAGGTGAACTCATATCCTCCATGAGCCTCTTGGGATGTGCCGGGAGCACCAGGGAGCGCAGGAGGATGTGAGCCCAACTGTCATATCCCTCTTGTTCGCTGTTAGCCTGGCACAGAGCGAACAGCAAGGCTGGGAAGCACTTTCCTCCCCTCACTGAGGCTAAGGCCTCTTCCTTTGCTTTCCAAAACACAGGAGAGAGGAGGTGATTTTGCTTCAGGAGTGTCTTCCCCTCCCCCTCCAATGCTCTTGGCTGGGGGGGTGACACGGGCAAAGCTACACATGTCACCCCATGTCGAGCAAGCAAAGGGAATCTCTGCTCCAATTTCACCGGGGGTGACAGATGGAGCCAGCTGCTCCCTGGCTGTGGGAGGAAGGTGAGGCTGGAGCAGGGCAGCCCCTGTGAGAGGCTCTGGGTAACATCGAGCCACCCCAACTGCCCTGGGTGAGCAGTGAGCCAGTGGGGGAACAGCCCCGGGGCACAGAGCTCCCCTCACCCCCACATCTTGGGGGCTGGCCAAGGAAATGAGGGGGCTGGCTCTGGGGTGCCTTCAGCAAACAGGCTGGGAAGGAGAAAAATTCTGAGAGGTGAGCCCCATTCTGCATGGCTAGCGAGGGGGAGGTGGGGGAGTACAGCAAGGGACACAGCTCTCTCCAGAGCACCCGGACAGCCTCCACTGTGCCTTTTCTCAGGAAAGCACGCCAGGGACACACACACCCCTGACACTGAGGCAGGGAGCAGCAAAGAGCCATGGAAACTTGCACCGATGGTCCTGTGCAGGCTGCAAAATATGGGGGGGGCTCCTCAGTTGTCCCCTCTCATCTTGTACCCCACCATAATCTAATGCCTGAGCAGGATGACAGTGACAAGGAAAAAAACCAAACAGATGATTTATTCTCCAGCCTGTTAGGAAAACCCTCTCTGGTAACCTCTGAATATTCAAGAACTTCCCAGCCTGAAAGCACCTGGGGTTGCCCCAGCTTCTGAGCCTGTTTGCCTCACCATGAACTAACCTTCCAGGCATCCACGAACAGGAGCAGGACCCTTGCAGGCCCTCAGGAATTTCAGGCACTTCAGCACTGCAGGATGCTCATGGCCCCTGGAGCAGGAGCCAAGGGGAGGATGGAGCCAGAACCACAGGGCCCCAAGCTGACCTTGTAACTGCAAGTGCAAGACCTCCTCAAATCCCTGCCCCTCCTGCATCTCATCAGAGATGCCACCCTGCCCAGTACCGTGGAAGAGGGAGCATCCCTGTCCTTCCCACCTGTGTTTCCTGAAGTAGGTTCAATCAGCGTGTCTCCTGGTTTTATAATCCCAGCTCTCTCCGCATCTTCCACCATCCTCAGGCTGATACGGTCCTTCACACTGCCCCCCGCGTTGAAGTACTCGCATTTTGCCACTGGAAATGAAAGGTGAGGCTCTGTCAGGGACAACCTGCAGTGGGGAGCACAAGGCTTCCCCACAGCCCCCAACTCCCTATTCCCTCAGCTCTCTCTGTAGTCATTTGAGGACACCCATTCCTCTTCTGCAGGACGGTCCTTTGCTCAGGGAAGCATATCACCAACTGCTTACAGGGTGCTGCAGATGAGCATACATGCCCATAGTCCATTTTTCCCCATGTTTCATCTACCTGCAGTACCCTGAAGGCAGTGGGAAGGACTGGTAACCGCAAGATGGTTTTAAAATCAATTGGACATACATGGATTTCTAGCTGGAAGGTCCCACACTGGTATGACACACCTTTCTGCCCTGCCTTGAGGACTCGTCTCTGAGCAAAGCACTATCAGTGTTAACAGCAAGGTCTCACGGTCTTCCCTGGGGCATGGCCATTATTAATAGGTACCTAAAAAGGTGCCCTGCCGTTGGGGACATCTGTAGTCTTGAATGGGGTACCATAAAGAAAAACACACAATAGAAACTACACTTTCAAGTGCCAACCAAAATTATGATTTCTTCACTGAGCTGCCAAAAAACTAAAGTAACAAAGACTTTCCAAGGTATGCACAAACTGCAAGGCCCACCTTGGTTCCTAACTGGGCCCTCCACACCACTAACTCTTGGGGCAGGACGCTTCTCACCAAGGTTTATGAGCGGCTACATCTGAACTGATGGCACTGAGCTGTGTTTTACAGACAGCAGGGAGAAAAGGGTACTTTCAGGGTGTCATTTACTTCATCCAAGCAGAGAAAGGTACTTCAGGCCTATGACAAAACCTGATACCTAAGCAGCCAGAATGGGAGCAAAAAACCTCTTGTGCTCATCATTACATTTTATAATGCAACACTGCCAAAACTTCAGCTTCACAGAGATCCCTGGAGGAACAGAGATTTCAAGGTCATCGTGTCCAACCATAACTGCTTCCTCGACATGACAGTGCTGCCAGCTTTCCTATATTTGCTTGGTAAGAGGCTCCGTGCTGATCTGCAGCTCAGAGCGGACCATGCAGATGCTCTCCCTGTCCCGCTCTCCTTTCTCTCCTTCGCCAGGGGAGGGAGACACCATCCCAGCAAACAGGGTCTTCCCAGCTTCCTCACTGCTGTTTGCACCAAATCCTCCCGCTCCTCTTAGGCACTTTCCCCGGCAAGATATCCCCCAAGGGACAGACTGCTTCAGAGTGTGACCAGACATTGCAGAGCTGTCCTCCTGTTTCTGTCACCTCTGTTCCACCATCTCCTACAGTTCCCTGAAGGCAAGCGAGAAGTGGTGCAATGTGGAGGATTCAGGGTTAGGGACCCGAGGATCCCATATCCAGAGGAGGAATGAGGTTGAAGAGCACAGCTCACTCTATGTAGCCGTGTGCCTGGTGGAGGCTGGCTACCATGCGGATTCCCTGCTGCCACATAGGACCACAAAGCCCCCTTGTTCCCTTTTACCCAGCTATGGTCATGAATCTTACTGCCTCTGAGACATCTTCCTTCTGCCTAGTTTGGCTGAAAATAATCAATAGGGTTAAATGTTACAGGAAACGAGACTGAAAAGTCCATATTCACAGATATAGCTTAATTGAATCATCCTTACATCTATTGGGGACTAAACTAAAACCAAACCTTATGTGAGATACTGCCATGCCCCGACAACATCCCCCTGGGGAGATTTGGGTCCTGCTGGAAAACCTGGCCCCACAGTCAGCACCTTGGCCTGGCTTTTAGCATCAGGGCCTGGCACGTGTGCTGGATTTATCAAACTCTTCTTGGAGCTGCGTTTTGGGAAGGTTCCCAAGGAAGGCTGTTGCCTTCCCCAGGACAGTGACAGAGCATACAGCAGCACCTGGCCAGGCCCCAGCTGACCAGGCAGAGATGATGGCACCGCAGCACAGATTCCCCCCTGCACAGGAGGTCTGTCTGGTGGCTAAGGCCTACAGTGGTCTGTATCTCCCACAGCCCAAGCTGCTTCCTCTGCCTGGGCAGGCTGCAGGAGGAGCCCTGAGATGCCCTTCACCCCATCCCAGACACCACATTTCAGGAAGGTTTGGCCGGTCTTTCCTGTGGACACCGTGTGCTACCTTGGGTGCTGCAGCATCCGTGCCCATTACCAGGATGTCCTCCACCCATCCTCAAATTCAGCCCAGCTCTGCTCTGAGCCTGTGCTGCAGTTATTCAGGAGGAGAGACAACTCCAGTACCATTACCACCCTCCTCGTTGCAGCTTGAAACCATCCTGTTTGGTCTGACAAATGTCTGTAGTGTAATCAAACATGTGCCACATCTGGCCCTCCCCATCTCTGCTTGCTCTCCACAGAGCTTCTTCTGAAGTTCCCCTCCATCACCGCCCCTCACCCTCACCTCGTGGCACGGAAAAACCTGGTGGAAAGGGGACACTCACAGAGCTCACACTTGAGCCCATAGGATTTTCCAATCTTGTTGACTCGGACCATTGGGGTGCAGCCAATTTTCTTCAGGATGTTGGGCAAGATCTTTGTTTCTTCTGGCCTGAAATAAGCAGAACAAAAAAAAAAAAAAGAAATATGTCAAATCAAAGTAACTGTTATGCAGTGTGAACCAAGATAAAATCTGAGTGAGATTTCAGCAACTTCAGCAAGATCACTGAGAGACACCCCAACTCCAAGAGAAAAGGTCCCCATTGACAGTTTATGGCAACAGGAGTTAGTTCCAATTTTCCATCATTCTTACAATGAGTAATTAATTCTTTTGCATAAAAAATAAAGTAATTAATATTCAGGGATGTTCTGAAATACCTTGTTCTGGAAGGCCCTAGACCAGACCTATAACTAAGTGAAGTGATAACAGCTGACAACCCTTGGGATTTTGTGTAGTTCATGAGACAGCCAGAAGGCCATGCACAATACAAGGCTCATCATTGTCCTTCCGTCTTACCCAGCACCACCTCTGCTTTTTGTATTTTCAGCTGTCTCTGAACCAACTGTTTCTTGCCTGGCCAGGACTCCCACACTTGCAAAGATGGCTCTAAGCCATTAGAAGGGCCCAAGTCACAGAGGACTCTGGAGATTTTTTTGCAAATAATTACACCGAGATCTTGGATCAGTGCAGTCCAGACACCCAGTTTTGCTGGTCTCTGGCAGATTCTGGCAGAAGCCAAGAACCACGTCACAGCAATTGCAACCAGAATAAAAGAGACTTGTTTGCCCAACACACAACTTGAACTCATCTTGCCACTCAGCCAGGGAACTCATGCCCTTGAACATTTTAAAACATGGAGGGCTCTGTTTATTGGGGCCACAAACGTATTGCCCCTGGTTGACAGCCAGCACGTCTCTCCCTGAGTGGGGTGACAAAGCCCCACTCCCTCACTGCTTGACTCTCCTTTGCACAGCTCTTGCCTACTATCATCTGTTGAACCTTGAACCCAAGTTATCCTTGTGTGCTGTCACAGCCAGGCAGATGGTTGTCTGCTGACAAGTCCATATGGTGCGGGGATGACATGCTGATCTACTTAAAGGCACACACACCTCGCTCTAGGTTTTACAAGCATGATATAAACACTTCTTGCTTTGCAGGAGTACAGAGGTAGAGGTTTAGTGCAAAGTCTTTACTACCAAAATGAGCCAGCCCCCTTACACCTCAAGCACAGAAACGATAGAGTATTACATGCATGCTGTTACCTCTCCCTCCATGGAAAGCGTTACCTTGTTTTCGCAATCCCTATCGATGCTGGTAAGCGCGAGGCCATTTTCTATCTGCTCTAAAAGCCACCAAAATGCTCAGGGATTTCAGTGGGACTAAGCTATGGCATGAGGAGACTCCAGCTCCTTCAGGCATTGGTTAACTGGAGCCTGGCTTTCAAGAAAGTGACCCGTGTATTAAATTACACATCTAGATTGCAGGAAGTCATCTGGAGAGAAGAAGCCAAGACTCTTTATTTATGTTCTGCCAGTAATTGTGGCAAACGGGGTGCCCCAACTGCCCTTTCAACTCCAGCAAGGCATGATGTGGCATGGCAAGGTGCTGTGTGGGCACTGTCATCTGGAGTGGTGGACCCTGCCAAGGGGATGGGGAAGGAGAAGGCAACCTTTGCTGCTTTGCATGCTGGGCTGAGCCTTGCCAGAAGGGTGAAGGTGGGAACCAGAAACAGGACTGCCCTTTTGTATTGCTGCTGGCCATAATGACTGTGCCTCCAAAAGAATAGCCTTTCTCTCGCTCTAGGGCAAATTTTCTGCATTTCCTACCAAAATCCTTTCCTAATTACTACCCTATTTTACTACAAAAGTAATACAAACACACTCAGCTTCCTTCCCCAGCTGCATGAGCCCTGTGCATGGGCCTGAAAGCAGCAGGTCTATAGGGATACAGGGATCTCTGGCAAATACTTTTGGTGCTCCTAAGGGATGTGGTGGGACACTCCGGTCCTGCAACTGCTGGTGTATGTTTGGGATCACAGTGGATAAGGATGGTTTTCCCCCAAGATCTCTGCTTCTCGTGGCATGTTATTCTATAAGATGTCCAGAGGAAAAACAGTCCTGGCAAATCAAGTGATTCTTGTTCAGGGTTATAGCGCGTCAGAATTATCACAAGGACTGTCAAAACCAGTCTACCTCCGTGTCTTTGGGAAAACTTGAATAATTAATATTCCTTATTAAAATAAGATCTTGTCTTCTCCCTCCTCCTCCTCTGCTTCTACCTCAAAACTCATTCAGCTTCACATGAGAATCTTAGAAGTCCAGAGACTTTTGCCACATCAGCTGCCAGCTGTGGTTTACCCAGAGCAGAGAAAATGAACAACCCTCCTCCATGCAGTGTGATGTGTCCCAGTGTATTTTCTTCACTGCTACACAATGGGTTATATTTCAGTACCACTCCTCCTTCACCGGGCAGTCCTGGGGGCTGTTTTGGGCTTCACACACCCCCGTAGCTGTGCTCTGGCTGTGTCCTGCCTGGCACACTGTACGAAGCTCCCCCAGCCAGCTCTCAGCTGGCAGACATCCACACAGAGCAGTGCTGCACCTCCCACGGGCTCCAGTTCCTCACACGCTGGAGCTGAATTCATGTTTTACATCTTTGGCACAGCAGGGTTGTGTCCGCAGTTCCCTTGACATTTATAGGACAGCCTTATCTTTAATAGCTTGTCTGGGTCTAGTTTGCTGGGCCATTAAAGCACCTCTTGTCAAGTCTAGTCTGGGCACTTTGGCAGGCTTACCTCACCCTGGGAGGCAACCAGCTGCTGTGAGGACAAGAACTGCTCATAGCAATCACTTTGCCTTTCACTGCACTCTTTGATCACTTTCACAGAGTAGGTAACCTTTGCATTGGACATTTTCTACTTATTTAAAGTCCCAGGCCATGGTAATCAACCTGATCACAACCTTGAGCAACGTGGTCTAGCGGGAGGTGTCCCTGTCCATGGCAGGGGGCTTGGAACTAGATGATCTTTAAGGTCTCTTCCAACCCAAACTATTCTATGATATGATTCTATTAATCTGTTTTCATTAAGGTCTCATGGCCACCAGTGAAGACATTGCTAGCACTTAGAAATCTTCTTACACACAGCCTCAGACTGTTTGAGTGAACAAGGGTAGCTGAGCTGCTGCCTGTTGACTGATGTCTGCATGGCTGTTACTGTGCTGTACAACCAGATGGGTACAAAACCTTTGGGGTATACGTGTGCTCTGCATGAGAGCCAGGAGACCCATTACTGCATGTTCCCGAGTGCCTGGCAGTTGGGAGTGTGCCTTCACTTATGCTGTGCAACACCAAACCTCATGGAGTCCACTCTGCAGAATTGTGCGAGTCCCTGGTCAAAATCTAGCTCTAAAATACATTAATCTTAATTTTTCTAAAATGAGAGGTCTCGAACTAGCTGATGCTTTCAAATGTGTGCTGGAAAACACAGAGGTGAGTCTCAAGCCAGCCTCATCTTTCTGCAAGATTACAGGAAGTGAGAAAGTTCTTCCTGGAGAGGAGATACTATGTGGGTTTTGCCTTCCAGAAAATAAACCATCATTAAACACAATGTATTGTGAAACTACTGGCTTCTGGTCATGACCATCCTGGTGTAACAACAGTATTTCATCTTCAGAAAAAGATACTGAGCTGTCTGCACTCGGAAATAACCAGCATAAGAGAATTACTTACAGCGGAATACAGGAGTGTGGCGACTTGGTGGCAGGCGTTGCAGCTGTCCATGTACACTTACTGGGCAAATTGGGAAGAACCCACGTGCTGTCAGCTTGGCTGTCCTGACTTCCCACGCAACTGCCGTTCATAAGCAGGCACGTCTTGGTCAGCTCCTGGGTTGTGGAAATAGAGACCCACAGTCACCCAGGAGGAAAAATGGGTGGGTGAGCACCCAAGCAATAATTGTCAAAGGCAAAAAATGACATACAAGTGTGCAGGCAGGGTGGCAAGCCTGCATGGGGCATCTCTGCTGGCATATTTCAAAAACTCAGTTCTAACAGATGCATATAATCGTTCTTTTGGAGTGATATACTAGACCACATACATGGTAAACCATCATCTGGCCACCATCTCCAGTAAATCTTCCCCTGCTCTAATGTACATTGAAGCATGCCCTCTACTAGACAATCTGGTGCTCTGTGTTTAATCATTTGGTCAGAAGCAGTATTTTTCACCCGAGCAGTGAAGACACTGCAGATAAGTCTACTCAGCAATAATTTGAGAATACTTGTATGGTGATTATGGGCCTCAAAGGACCAGAGGACACCTGTACTCTGGCATCCAAGTGTAATAAAAGTGAAAAAAAAAGAGAATTGATAGCAATAAAACATCAGGGAAGGGCAGCAAAGGTGCTCAAGTGTACTGAGCAAGTTCCACAGTAAAATAACTTAAATAGAAGAGGATTCATCAGATTGGAAAAGATACAGGTGGCTGGTGGTGAGAAGGGACTGTAAATCCAGGGGGGACTGAAGAAGGTGACTGAGAAACACTTTTTTGTTTTTCAGAATCAAATAATAAGGCAAAATGAAGTTATCAGGAACAACTATAAGAACAGAGCAGGTAAAAGTGGAAGTAGAAATGGGGTGAACACATTTGCAAAGGTCGAATTCATTAGTGGGTTTTAAACACACTGGCCTTAATGGGGCCCGTGCTCTGCGAATATAGCGATTTGCTGTGCTGATTTCTCTGTATGGCTGGAGCATAATCACAGAAAAGGAAGAGTCTGGTTTTATAGTTTATTTTCACCATCTGCTACTGACCAATAGCAAAAACAAGGGTTACATGGAGCTTTGGTGTGACCTCTCTGCAATTCATCAGCCACCCTTTCATGCTAAGGAAACCAGCTGCATGGAGAAAAGACATGTGATTTTGGTAATCATGAGTTTGTTTTCTGGCTTGTTCACTGAAGGAATTTACCTTGGTTCAGTCTTTGTTGAATAAAGGGACCTTACAGTTCAGTAGGGTCATGGTTGGAGACTTGTGTCTTATTTTGATGATGTCCCTGCCCATGGAATGGGGTTTGAAACTAGGTGATCTTTAAGGTTCCTTCCAATGCTAACCTTTCTATGATTCTATGATGAATGTTGACATTAACCTGCTTGCTGTAGCATAGCCTGCCCTATCATCCTACACTACTGTGGTGGTGCATTTTGGATTTAGAGCAAGTGTAGTGCTCTTGTTAACTTTACCATAGTAGAAATTCTGAAGGCCCTGATGTTGGACCTTCCTTCTACATTTTAACTTCAGATTGAGAACAAAGATGTAATTTTGAAATGTAACAGTACCAAAACAGTGACACAAAGAAGAACTATCTCATTTCTAAATGCAGAGGAATGCTTACAGAAGGACCAGGCCTGCTGCCACGTGGAGGGGAGGGGATGTGTGAAATCCACTCTAGCTCCTGCCCCAGAGACAGAATTCAGGCAGCTGACAGGAAGACACTGGAGCCAACATCTGCAGCATCAAATGCAGAGACCAACAGTTCCAAAGAGCATCATCTTCATCCCAAGCCATAAAACCACTGCTCTCTGCCCCTCCTGGACACCTGGGCTGCCTGCAATGCCTGTGAAGCCCAGCTGACTCACAACGGCCAGGCTAACAGCCAACATGCTGCTATGGCTGGGTTCTGATTATCTAATTCATTTGTGGCTTGACACGTGAGCCCAAACCAAGCCAAGCCTTAATTACCATTTCTGCCATTCTCCTTCTGCTTTCTTGCTTGCTTGCTTCACCCCCTTGGCAGGAAGTTCTTTGAAGTAGGTTGGCAGGACTACCCGAGGTCAGCGCCGTGCTTTCCCAGTGCTTTCCACACTGGCTGGGAGGATGGGGCTGCAGTTCACTCCCTGTGTGTTGGGCTGTCCCTGAAACACAGAAGTACACCACACCATTATTCTAGCCATAGCAGAGGGCTGAAATGGCCTGTGGCATGTGGCCAAGCTTTCTTCTCAGCCAGAAGACCTAGGACGTCTCAAAGATGGAAGTCAACAACTTCATGTAGATGTCTGGCCCCACAATGGCAGGCAGGATGGCAGGCAATGGACACCAGGCCACCTCCACATCAGGTGTTGGGCCACATTTTTCTCCTCTGGAGACACCAAATCCAGCCCACAAAGCAGCAAGAGACCACAAGGATGCAGGGAAGTCACGCCAAAATATCATGGACCACCCACAGCTGGTCTGAAAACAAATCTCCTGGCAAACTTCACCTCCTGGCGCTCTTCCCCACCACTGTCAAACCTGTTGCTCCTTGGGAGGGATTAAAGGCCAAAAAAAGTAATGTTCCTTTCCTTGCAAGCCAGGATTTGTGTTGGCCTTGAGTGTATCTCCCCAAGCAAATCCTTGTTTACCTTATGAATTAACTGGGAAGGAGCAAAAGTCACTAGTGGGTAAAGAAGAGATAAGCTGCAGTGTATCAGAGGCAGTTAGCATGCTTTCACAAGAGGTCACCAGTTACCAACCAAAATGTTGGCAAGCTAGATTTTAAGAGGGGGTTTTTTTTCCTGGTGATACCCATCTCCACCATTTTGTGGTGGGGTGGAAAGAGAGGAGAGGCAGGGGGCTGAAATTATTAGGGCTGCTTTTACCTATCTTTTCCCACTTTGCTGGCCCGTGGCTCCCTGCCCTGGTGGCTGCAAGCCCCAAGGGAGGCCGGCAGTGGTGGTGGCGCCCCATACAAGCCCTCTCCCCCCTCCAGCCCCAGCTGTATGGGCATGCTGCCTCTGCCCCATCTTTCCTCATGGGGCACCTGTGGGAGTAATGTTAAGCTGCAGAGATCACAAAAGAGGGCTTGGCACTACTGGCGTCCCCCTCCTTCAGTTTGCATCCCCATTTTAGGGCATCCACCCCAGAACCACTTTATGTTTTAGCTGAGCAGGTGGGGAGCTGACTCCACAGGTCTGGCTGTGGGGACAGCCACCTGCCAAGCCCTGGGTGGTGGTGGGTGACCTCCCCAGTGGCTCAGGAGTGCCCAGTGCCCCTCAGGAACCCAGCACCTCCCTGGCCACCCCCAAGAAGTGCCACATACCCCAGCATCACCCCTGCCAGGAGCAGCCAACCCGGCCTGAAAGCATGCCATGATGAGGTGGCTGGTGCAGGAGGACTTCAGGGAAGGAAGAGCATTACTGGCTTTCCACCTTTTAAAATAGGGATGAATTCTGCTCATTGTGTTCAGCTCCCTGAAGAACTTATATTAAAAAAATGGCAAGAATGGGGTTTTCATTTTTTCACTCACCCAAAGGGGATAGAGATGTACTTTCTAGAGACCCCAGACAACAAAGAAACAAGACCTGGACCTTGACTAGACCAACATCGACATTCCTCACTGCTGGAGGGTTTCTTGTGTATCGCCTCAAGGGTTGGTTAATTCCTGGCGTGGTGCCACAGGACTGCACAGATGTCCTTCCAGTTACAAATTACTCTAAAATCACTGCATGGCTGTGCCCAGCATCTGGATTCATATTTAAGTTAAGGTAAGTCTAAAACCACTATGACTCTGAAGGTAACCTTAAAAACTGCCTCAGGTATACAGCCCCAACACCCTCTATGCGAAACAGCAGACAACCTGTAAGGAGAACAAAGGACAGGAAGAAACAGACATTCTGGAGGCCTTGACAGGACACCAGTGAGCTGCTCCCCTAATGACAGTCTCAACAGTCACAGCCCACAAACATGCAAGCTGGGTGGCAAGTGCAGGCAGAAAAGGGCATGGGGCCACTGTGGACAGTCTGACTGCAGCCAAGGATGGCTGAGAAGAGCAATGTCCAGTACAAACATCTCCCCATGCTACCTCCATTGCAATTTCAAGTCACCTTATAACACAAAGCAGAGATACGTCCTCTCTTGATTACCAAAACTCTTACCTATGTTCCAATACTCCTAACCCCTGCCTGAAGCTTCAGCTATCATCTGATCAGCCATCAAACACCTGTGACCTATTATAGGTGTCTTGCAATGGCCCAGTTTCTCTCTTCTAAATAGAGAAGCTTAGAATGGCACAAGGCTGGGCAAAGGATAAATGGAAATATCCACTGGAGCTGGGAGGCAAGCCAAGAGACTGGGCATGCTAACATGCAATTCTGCAGCTGCTGTCACTTACTGAAAATGTATGACAAAGAGCATAGGCTAATACTGATAGAGTATTTTGCAGATAGGAGATTGCAATTATTAGGTTATCAGACTGCACTGATAACTTCAAAAGGAAGAAAATTAAGACAGTCATTAAGTAGACTGAGGGAAAAAAACTGAACTCAGCAGGGCAGAGAGAGTTACCTGCAGGCTTGCCCCGTTCAAAGCAAAATGCTATTTTCTTGCTTTAATTAAAAGAAATGGCATTGCTGTCTCTGAGCAAAACAAATGTAACATCAGTTTCACAAAATGATGGAGTGACCCAGGCTGGAAAGGGCCTTGGGAGGTCCCCAGTCCAGCCTCCTGCCCAAAGCTGGGTCAGCACTAAGTTCAGGCTAGGTTGCTCAGGGTTTTGTCCTCTTGGGTTTGGAAAACCTCCAAGGATGGAAGCTGCACAAGCTCTCTGGGTAACCCGCTCCATCACCCAACTGACCTTGTAGCATAAAGCCAGAACCTCCCCAGTTTTCGGATTTGCTCAGATCTTGCTGAAAAAAGCACAAACTCTCTCTGGATCAGAGTCAATCTTTGAGCAGGCTGAGAGGCAGAGGCTACCAGATTCCTCCTCTTTTCAAGCCTCCCCACGATAACAGGATTACCTGGTTAGTAGGCACGGCTCCCATGCAGTCTGCCTTTAGAAAAGCAGCGTGCTCGGTAATAGATAAGCCATACTTACCACCTTCAATGTATCAGCTGAGCACCTTTGCTGTGCTCCAGCTCTGAGCTTATATGTGCCGGGTGGCAGGGGACACCAATGAGCAGCGGTAAGCGCTCTGCAGAGGGACTCTGATTGGGTCCTGCCCCACACCTAATTATGCCCAGCGCCTGATTGCTCTCCCAGCAATATACTCCCAGGTATAAAAAAAGATAAGCGATTTATTGTTCATTTTATTTCATACTTATCTTCAGAAGTGCTCTCAACCTATCCCCAGTAATTCTGTGTTGGTTTTAGAATCTCATTTCTGATCTGATTTCGTGTCTCATGTTTAACCAGCTGCTTAAACCTGGCTCATCTGCGTCAGCATGTGTCTTGCTGAATTAGGCATAAGCAATGACAGAAATGACATATTACGTTAGGTGTTGTCTGATATGGACTCTTTGAGTCCTCTGGGCACCTAGGGTTAGTCTCCACACCACCTCCCGACCTATATCTCTTTGTCATGCTAGCTCCTGCTCCTCATGCAACTGCTTTACTAGTAAATCAGCCGAGAGAAGTGAATAGCTTCTGCTCCGTGGTGATTCCCAAATGCCGGCTGGGCAATTTGGACATTGCTCGGGTGCAGATTTACTGAAAGAGGAAAAGGCCATGGGAATTTCAGTCCCTCCTTTCCCTGCTCCATTGCACAGTGGGGGCAGAGCACTGAGCCGCCGGGCAGGGACCCTGCTCCCCTAAAACACAGTCGCAAAGGAAACTTCACTGTTATTCAGACAATCAGGCAAGAACAAGCCTTATTGGAATGCTTATTTTGGAATTAAACCTTTCAAAGACACAACTGTTGTAGGTATTAGCACAGGAATGACATTACCTTTGGTGTTTTTGCAATAGATGAACTCTCTGGAAAACATTGCCAGAGGTAATCCATCGTAGAAAAATCCTGTGGGCTATCTGATGTGACGCAGAGCATGCAGGTCTCTCGTAAAGAGGCTGCAAATAACCCTAACCCCAGCAAGAATTGTGTTTTCTGGGTACTGCAGTTACAGAATAACCCAGCCACCCCTTCCTGGCCACCTCCTTGAAGCAGCGCCAGCTCCTTGAAGCAGCGCCAGCTCCAAGCATAGTCATATTAAAAAATAAGATTCTGACCTTCTGTGACCAAACTGCAAGACATGGTAATCTTTTCAAGCTAAAAGAAAATAGAGATTTGGATAGGCATCTGGAAGGATAGAAGATAATTTTGAAATAAAACATTTGGTTTAGAGAATTTTTTTTTAAACGAAACATTTTCTTCAAAAAAGGTCTAAATAGCAAGTTTGGGCACTTTGAAAGAAAAAAAAATCCCCCGCGCCTCTGTTTTTTGGGCAAGGTGAAAGTTATATCCGATCAGAATGCTCAAGTAATTTGCCCAAAAATTATCCCACTATCCCTGAGCTGCTACGTGGTCTGACTCTGCTCGGCATCACCAGCCGTGTGGGCACACATTCAGCCAGCTTTGTCCCTGGCAGGCGTTTTGACTTGGGTTTTCCTGCTTTGTCTGTACCTGGGTCAGGAGCAGAGGAGGAGCTGGTCGGCAGAGGGCTGGCTGGGGTCTGCATCAGCACCCTTGTGGTGCTTCCACTCCACAGACACAGCAGGACCGTCACAGTCCCTGTACATGATAAAAACGTGGCCCATGGGTACAGCACAGGAAGGACATGAACCTGTTGGAGCTGGTCCAGAGGGCCATGAAGATGATCAGAGGACTGGAACACTGCCCCTCTGAGGATGGGCTGAGAGAGTTGGGGTTGTTCAGCCTGGAGAAGAGAAGGCTCTGGGGAGACTTTATAGCGGCCTTCCAGTGCCTGAAGGGGGCCTACAGGAGAGATGGAGAGGGACTCTTTGTCAGGGAGTGTAGCAATAAGACGAGGGCTAACAGTTTTAAGCCGAAAGAGGGAGATTTAGATTAAATCTTAGGAAGAAGTTCTTTACTGTGAGGGTGGTGAGGCACTGGAACAGGTTGCCCAAAGAAGTTGTGGATGCCCCATCCCTGGAAATGTTCAAGGCCAGGCTGGATGGGGCTTTGAGCAACCTGGTCTAGTGGAAGGTGTCCCTGCCCATGGCAGGGGGCTTGGAACTTGATGATCTTTAAGGTCCCTTCCAAGCCAAGCCATTCTATGATTCGATTATTCTAATATTCATTACCTTGCTGTTCTGTGGTGCTTGTGTTCAAGCTTCACTAAACTGAAAAAAACCATGGGGGTGCATCGCACAGCTGTTTATTCCACAGCAAGCTCGCACCACCCTGCCCTTTATCTGGATGGTTACCTTGCAGCTTTTACCCTGCAGGATCCTGCTGACTAACCAGCAGTGTCCTCAGGCCAAGAAGCAACAACCGGAGAGAACTGGCCAGCTGGCCATAAAAAAAGAGAGGGAGGCACAGGGAGTGAGGGAGGAGGCTGAGAGCACTGGGATGACTCTTGGCTCTCTCAAGAGGGCGTGATGGGAGAGTTCATGCCCGTGCACGGGGATGGAGCCTCCACTTTTAAAGCATTGTAAGAAAGACTCTCTGTGGAGGTAGTTTCATAGCACTCATCTTGGTGGGGTCAGAAGAGACATGGCACTCAGGTTTTACTTCTGATCGGTTGGGAGAAGAGATCTTTCACGACAACAGAGTCACCCCTCTGGTGAATTTTTCTCCTAGAGGAGACAATCTAGTTTTAAAATATTCCTGATTCTGCCATACTAAGTGGGAAGAAATCCTCGTTTTCCCTTCCCTTGTAATTTATTAATCAAAATGGCTTCATCAAAGCAGTTGAAGCTACATGGTAGAGCTTGACAGGATGTCTAGAGAGGAAGGACTAGCAATGTTCTGAGAAGGCCCAATAGATAATTCAGGACAGAACAGGCTTTCCTTGGCACATTTTGTGACTGCCTCCCCTCAGCACAGGTCTGCGTTACAGAGTGAGGCACCCACTATAAGGTGCACCAGCCCAAGACTGTCACAATCCGAGGCAAAAATGGGTTAGAAAACTTAACTTTTTTGTTACTGTGTTGAAGCAGCCATTCACACCCACCTGTTTCAGGAGAGGTCAGCATTTGCTTGTGCAACCCATAGATGTTTTCCATGGAGTTGATGTGCTTTTACTGGTCCTTCTACTGCTGGTGACTGTAGGGACAGCTATGCTCCAGAGACAGGCAGGAGGAAAGCAGACCTGCTGGCTTTTCTTAGGAGGACACTGGAAGGAGCCCAAGGCACAAGAAAGTCCAAACACGCTGGGTTTCCCACCTTTCACAGGTCAGATCCACTGTGCTCACCCCATGGGGCTGATCAGCGCATTCCCACACCCTGATGGGTCCCAAAGGCAGCAGTGAACCTGTGAATCAGCAAGTTGCCTTCACCCCATTTTCCACAAGGATGTGAAGTATCTGTTACATATCACACAACGGAGGGATTATAGGGACAGTGAGTGCACGCAGGCCAGTCTTGTATGCCCCGTTTGTTTGGTTATCACCGGAAGAGCCAGAGACTTTTCAAAGCCTGAGAGCCAGCAGGTGTGAAGGAAGGAGGTGCATTTGTTTGAAGAAGCTATGGCACATTTATAGCTACCAAAAGAGGAGTGCAACCTGCAATGTGAACAGCACCTGGCTTTCCCCCTAAATAAGGGTAGACTTTTTCTTAAGACTAAGGCCAGGGGTGGTGGCAAGTGAGTTGGCTGTTCTTCCTGCCACGCCACGGGTCAGGTCCTGCAGGTTCTCCCCTCACTCACCATCTCCCAGCATTACCGCTACCAGGTTTGGCACCGAACAAAGCAGTAGTTGGACACAACCATGACACGGGACTCTCCTCTGACCTTGAAGAAGTCACGGTGCTGGTCCTGCTTCACAGGAGCCACTCTTTGATGAGGCAGCCAACCCTTGCCTGCCCACCCTCCCCTCCTTCCCTATCATGCGTTGCCTTCTCCATCATGGATGCCTAGAAAACAAAGCAGGAAACTGATTTAACTAACGAGGTGACATGGTGTGAGAGGAAAGCTGCATTTTGGCTGGATGTGGTCTGCAATGCAATTCATTGTGCAGAGCTAGGGCAGCTTTGAGGGCCCTGGCAGGCGAGATCACAGGGCTGGGTGTGCAGGCATGGCTGCAGCACAGCTTAGGCAGGGACTGAGGGAAGGGGTGCAGGCTCTGTGGGACTTCTCCCCTCTCCCCCCAGAACATCCACACTGTACGTGTTTAACCCCTCAGCAAGTGGGTCCAGATCCCTGGTGCAGCTGGGCTCCTCTGTGCTCTGGCAGGGGCTGTGCCTCCCCACAGCCACTTCCCGCTCCAAAGCTCCATTTCCCATAAGCCCATATAGATAAAGAACACCTTCAGGAATATTTCACGAGCAAAGCTCAAACAGGTCTGCTCTTACCTTGCACTGGCAAAAGGCAGCAGCACTTCCATCGGCAACACTTTTTTTTCCCCCAAAGGGAATTTATTGCTTTTGTAAGGTAGCTTTCTGGACTGAAGTCCTCTGTTTATCTCCAGAGCCAGTACAGCAGATTGCACCCAGTAATTTTCCCTGGATCGGTGACCCGTGAGGAGGGGCACCTCCGCAGCTGGAGCCAGTTCAGTCCCAGCGGTGCCGTTAGGCAGTGCCTCAGCCGTTGGGAAAGGTCTTGCCTCCCACTGCAAAAAACAGGGTCTGCGCTGTAAGACTCATCGAGGAGCCCCAGCTCTTTCCCTCAATAGTTCCACTGGCTAAAACGGCCCCTTGATTTACCTCCCCCTAGGGTATGTTTTAACCCGTTGAGCTCCCAGTTGGGGACCCCAGCCCAGCAGAGCCCAGGAGCCGGGCATGCCTGGAGCCTGGCTGGCAGGTGAAACTTGAACCCGTGCTGCCTGCTTAGCCTTTGGCCCTGCTGCTCACACACTCTTTCCTCCCAGGGGTGAGCCTGGGAGTGATACCAGCATATCAGACTGCCATTTCAGGATCCTTTTTGCCTCCGAGTGGGCTGCCGAAATGTGTAGGTAAGGCAATGATCTGCAAGGCTGTCAGCAGTAACAGCTCGTCGCCTATCATATGGAAACGATGGGTGAGGTAAAGAAAGTTTAGCTTATGATTTGCCTGCTGTGTCAGTCACCTCATGCTGCTGGAGAGCACACTGGATCAGGAGCATGAAGATAAAGCTGAGGAGAGAACACTCCGTGCCTGTGAGGAGGCAGAGGATCCGTGCCCCTGTAAGGAAAGCTGGCAAGCAGGTGAGTGAGCCAGCAAGGAGTTCACGTCACACACCCGTGGGACTGGTCCCAGCACCCAAGGCAGTTACAGAAAGCCCCCCCCGCACCTCTCTCCCACCAGCCTTTCCCCATGTCTCCTTGATGGAACAGCATCCTGAAGAGCCAGGGTCCTAAGCTATCTAGACAGGATTGAGCAAGGCCTGGAAACAAGGACCAAAAACCCAAGGCATGAGAGGTTTATTTGCTTGCCTAGAAGATATAAAGCACTCCAGCGTGGTTTAACGTGAGCAATCAACCAAGACACTGAGCAGCCGAAGAAATACATAGCTCTGAAATAAGCCAGCCTCTTCGGTTTCTCCCAGCTGCTCCTTATCCACGGAACAACTTCCATGTGCCTCACTAGAATTCATGCACCTCTCAATATTATAGTTTGCCTCTAATTCCCAAGAGACATTGCCTTCTCACAGAAACACCGGCTGGCCCGTACCCTTGGCGTTTATTTAGAGAGATCCATTCAACTGACCGCACAGGCACCCGTTGCTGTAGGAACTTCACCAGTGGTATCCAAGTCCTGTAACTCTACATGCTTTCCCATTCCCATCCTGTACAGAAACACAAAGATGGTAACCTACCAAAGCCAGACAGGAGAAGCAGACAGTGGGGCTGGCTCACTGACAGCTCTCAGGTGACAGAAGACATGAACTGCAGAGCATTGCAGTCCATGCACGGAGAGCAAGAGGTCTGCCGTAGCCGATAGAAATTGCTCAGTCCAATACACTTGCAACTTGAACTGTCATTAAGAAGCCCACAGTCATTCTGCAATCAAACAGCTTTTATTGAACTCTTTATGTTGTACATTTGTGAATATTTGTGCAATAAATAGAACAGATAGGGAGGGTGGTTTGTTTTTTATTTCCCCAGCTCCTGAAAGCATAAGAAGTCTTCCCTTCATCATGGTAGAATGTTGACACGGCACAGTAAGAAAGGCTGCTGGATGGCAGTGGCAATGCCAGGCAACTCCTGACAGTGAGCATGTTGTGTGAAATTCCAAACAGCAAGCAGACATTTTCAGAAACCGTTACCAACTAACTTTCCAGACCAGATGAGACTGGTCTGGTTTCTCAGAGGAACCTCAGTTAGACAGAACTCTGGAGTCAGCCACAGTTTGTGGAAGAAGTGGGAAGTAATACTGGATGCAATGACTTCAGAATGATCCCTGAGTCATTGCCCTGATAACTGCTTGCAAAATATTATACAGATTTTACTGTCTAATTGTCTTCAGGTGAGAAAATAAAAGTATTTTTGCAGAGCCAACATTAGACCAGAAGGTCTGATACTCTCTTACAGTGACAAATAAATACAGCATAAACATAAATTGTTGATAGAAATACCCTCGTGCAAAATAGGTTTCAGGCTTAGTCAGCACTTACATAGGCAGCACAGGTAAACAGAAGATGCAAGGCACCCGCTTCAGAAGAAAATACAGTTCTGTTCAAGCTCTGGACTTGTATTTCAGGTTACAGACCAAACAAACAAACTGCAGTGTCTTCCTTGGTCCTCAGATTATTTGAAACAAAGAGATGAGTCCAGCATTAATCCAGCCCTACTGCTACCAACCAGGATCAGGCTAGTAACAACATCCTCACATATGCAAAAAAGCTCGTAAGCTTTTGCATCAAAGAAACTTCAGCTTTGCATAATTCCCTGTCCCTTCTCTTTGCTACCTTCATTCCTACTGCAGGAAAAGAGCTCTGGAAAGATTTTCAGTCATTCAGCAACTCCATCAATTTACTGAATTCCCCTGGTCAAATAGGGTTGCTACTGTAAGTGTGGCTGGTGGCCACCATTTTCTCCTTGTGCCAGTGTAGAAGAGAAGACAGCTCCTGCTCTTTAAAAACCACACAAGCAGAGAGGCACAGGTGGATTTCCTTGATACTTTGGCTTTCTTGGATAGCTTTAGACTCACATTCACTCTTCCCATTCCTTCTTTCTTAGTCAGCATACTACCTGAGATTTCATGACTCTACATAGATTAATTTAGGAACAGTAAACTAAAGAAGAAACTTAAATTCTTTATACTTTTCTCTGTCACAGTTAAAGCTACTTGTGAATCTGCTGCTGCCCCAACTCTAATTTCTCTCCTGTCCTGCTGTTCTAAAAAGCAACTTTAGGAACCTCCTTCTACCCTCCCCATATTTCTTGCCAAATTCGGCTAGGTTGGGACACGGAGCTTTTACAGGTACTAAAAAAAAAGAAAAACTCCCAAATACTTAATCACCCCCTCCCTGCCACCATGAGATGAAAAACAGGGGAGAAAAAAAAAAGTCAGATAAAAGCAAGTAGGCTAAATTTTCAAGAGCAACAGCAACACCAAAACTTAGCAGTAGTGGCAGCTACAATGGCAGCAAACACTCCAATTAGTAGCGTTTGGTGAAGTATACCAGTTCTTCTACAAGTGTTAAAGGATACAGTGAAAATACAAGTAAACAAAGAAGCAAGTCCCTCTCAGTCTCCTCTGTAAGTTAAGAATAGATACGAAAATATATCTGACAACAGTATTTGAAATAACTGGGAAATGAGTTTAGAAGTTTGGCTGAAATGCTAATGTCTCAAGGGGCACAACTGACCATTCACAGACTCCTTCTCCACTGAGAAACATCAAGAATGTTAGAAGTGCTAAGATCAAAGACCGTGCCCTTAACTGCGCTAAGTTATTTATGACCCCTTGGGAAGTACCTAAAAAAATACAGTCTGGAAGATAAGTTATTATGCTCTGCCAAGCAACAACAGGAGTAAAACAGAGCTTTTCAGCCTAGAAAAGCTAATCCAGATTTGAGAATGGTGTCTTTAACACACAGGTACACACATCTCATACTCACACGAGTTCAGCTTTGTAGTAATCAAAGCACCCAAGCTGGGGTTGCTGCTACAGTGAGGGGAAACAGAGAGCAAGGAATCATTGCACAGCATAAGGGTAAAAACCAAAAATAAAAATTTAAAAAGCAATCATCCTTTAAAACCAATTATTACTGAAGTTGCACATTTTTAGACCTTATAGTATTTTATTCCAGAGCCTTGGGAAGTTGTCTTAAATCCTAAAGAAGTACGTGAATTTAATGGTTAAACCACAGTTTAAAGGTAAGCATGTGTCATATTACTTCAGAAATAACCCTAATCCAAAGGGGCAGCCAACTTCTAAGGAAATAAACTGAACAAAGGCAGCATAAACACATAATTCACCAGCACAGCATTAAAGAGTTATCAGAAATCAGTCTGAAGCTTTTTATTATTATAGCAAAGTTCTTAACATTCACATATTTTAGGTGAGAGAAGCAGCTAGAAAACAAACCAGGCTGTCACACTGCTGGCAGGCAGATACCCATCACTGGTGTCACTTCTTTGGCTTTGAGCTCTTGCCTCCCTTCTCCACCCAAGGCACAACTGCGAAGGCTCTGCCTGATGTCCTTTGCTCAGCACTGACATAGGGCAGGGTGGCTTCCACCACCTCCCTCCTCCGAGCACACACTTCCAGAATATACAGCAAATTCCACTGCCACAGGGAGGCCAGCAAGGTAGAAAGAAATCTGTATACAGGAGGTAGTAATTGTGATTTTTTTAAATAATCCCTTTGTTTTCTCTTTGAACGACAACAGCCCCAGCCTAAGTAGCATTTTTCTTCTTCCAGTGGAGTGGCAAAGCTGAGAAGCGTCACTCTTACTGATCAAAAACTTTATTCTTGGGAAAAGGCCAGTCAGAAGATGATTCGAGCAGTCTATGAAGACAAAGAACGGCTACTTCTCTCCTGTTACCAGAGAGTGATTCCACTCATCATTCCCACTAAGAGCAGCCAGTAACCTGAGCACAGCAGTGTATGGGAGGGGGCTGCCAGTGCCAGCCCCTGCCACGGCTACACAGGTCAAACTTTACTGAAAAGTACAGAGTTAAAGAAGTGGTGAAAAGCTGTAGCTGCAAACACCTAGTGCACGATACTTGTAGTGTACTTTTGAGAGTACCAGCCTACACCATGTTTGCCAATTACTTCCAAGCGTGGCTACAGCAAATTTAATGAAAAGCAGGGTTTTCCTCATGGAATAAGGTGCGAGAGTGTAGGAGCAGGACTTGAATAGGACTTGAAAGATTTTACAGCTCTTGACCAACTACCTTTGGCTCTTTTAAAAAAGGCATAAAAAGAAGCAATCTACTATAAATAAGAGGGTATGAAAGTAAGGGGTGAAGATGAAACAGTGGGATTTTCAGTAGATGAAACGGTGTGATTTTCAAAAACCTTTAGGCAAGAAGCTTGATCTTATCTTTTAATCTTTTCATTCGTGCCTACAATTAGGAAAAAAAGAAAGATCTGCCTTTGCAGAGAATGCTGGTGCACCATGCAAAACAAAGTCCTTAGTTTATGTTTGTCACTTGACTGTCAGGTTTCTACTCGTCAGTTTTTCCTCAGAGCAGTTAGCTGAAACAAGCCTCAACTCCAGCCCCCCTGGGCTTCCTCATGTTTTACACTGATGCCACCAAAAGATCAAAAAAACCCCTTTCCTCTCTCCATGCTCCAGACCCATTTTTGTCTCCACACAGGTATTATCAAACTTAGAAGTCTTGCATGGAACCAAAAAAAAAAAAAATCTCATCCAAAACTTTCCAGAGCTCTCTTGGGCCCCTCCTTCAGTAACTCTTTATTTCAACACATTATATGAATGTGAAACAATGTTTTGGAAAGACAGACTTTAGACATAACAAGTAAGGAACATACCAGTTAATTTAGGCAATATTTAAACATATACAGAGAGAGGTAAAAAAATAAATTGTCTTGATAAGAAATATGTGTAACCCAATTAAGAAACAAGTCCCCAGAAGCTGTGAAATACAGCATAATGCACTGACTGTGTAGCTGACACCAGGATAGCTAACTGCTTATTTTCAGAATTTAAAAAACAGAACCAGCCCAAGGACAGACCATTCTACCTAAGAAATAAACCTGATTCTTTGTTGAAGATTGCAAAATGTTGTTGAGGCGGCTCCACGTTGCTACTTGACATTAGTTGGACTTTCTTTCCCGTTCTCTTGCTGTCACAAAGTTAAGCAGGTCGATGGCTGTAACGATGCCAAACACCATTTGCCGCTTACTGGAGGAACCATCAGTGTGATCTACACAGAAACAAAGAGGAGAGTCTGGCTTTAGGAGGCACAAAACCACACAATCCTACTGGGTTTTACTGGCATTGTTTGTAAAGACAGGTGCCAAGCCAACCCAGCTACACATGCCAGGGCCTGGTGGTGGAGCTGGTTACCACTGATGACCCTTGTACATTAAGGGGGGACTCAAACATCATCTTGACTGGCAGTCACACAGCAAGTGGTAGAGACTTCACAGGATTCTAATTTCAGAAAGGCCCCTCAACAAAAGGGATTTAGAAACTGAAACATTATGGAAGGAAGAGTAAGAGTCACAGAATCACAGAATATCAGGGATTGGAAGGGACCTTGAAAGATCATCTAGTCCAAACCCCCTGCCAGAGCAGGAAATCCCCCTGCCAGAGCAGGAGTCCATCAGATTTACTAAAATTCAAACCAAATCCTTGGTCATAAAACATCTTTTCCTCATACATTAGTTTCCACGGCTGTACCTGAAACAGCTGCAAACTGATATTATCCTACCAGAACCAGGGGTCACTAGAGAACATGTGACACTACCATCTTCCTACACCGTCACATACAGAATTAGTACTAAAAAATAAAAACATCACAATGCATTTTTCCACTTATATCCAAAAATCTTATTAACTATCTAATCATTGCTGCACTGAGGTCACAGGTTCAAGAGATTTTTCATCGTGAGCATAAGCCTTTGACCTGAGGAACCAAGCGGCCAAGTGACCTCTGGCCCTTTATCTATGGTTCAAGTTCCCTGTTCCTAAAGCCTGGCTGCATTAAGATGTTGAGTCTACTTATATAAGTAGTTTTCTCAGCCAGCTGGATTGTCCTGGCCTTTTCATTTACCCAATCTTTGTTTCATTGCAAGCTTCCAGTGAGACTCTAGATTGATAACCAGGATGGAGACAAGAGCACATCCTTATGGAGATTATCAAGAACAAGCTCACGTTTCATTCTTATTCTTCGTTTACAGTTATAATTGAGATAGCTGTCAGATAATTTTATCTGGTGAGTGTTAATATTGCTTTTAGTCTAGTTCCTCAGTGCTTGTAATTTTGCAAGTTGTCTGCTGTAAGGAAGATAAACTAGGAAAAAATATTATTTGCATGTAACGGTGATATACCCTAGCTTTGAAGACTTATTTAGTCATATCCATTTCATAAAGAAAGCAGTGTAAAGATCTTTGAGAAGGGAGAAAAAAAAAGTAGAGTTTGGAGGAAAAATGTCAAGTGAAGGGGAGCAAGTTAGTTACAAAAGAAAAAGAAATATTAAGCTGTCTCGAGACAGTGATGTTGGTGTCGACATCTAGATCTTATTAAGATCTTATTAAACTTTATGAAGTTATAATAAAGGTTTTGCTTCAGAAAGGCAAAATAGTTGAAGTAAACCTGGGATGCTCCCAGTGATGGAACTGCAGGGAGTTGTATGACAGGAGTAGGAGGAAGCAAAAATCATTTGTAGTGCAGGAGCTTATTCATTGGCTTAGTGCTACTAACAAATGGCCACTGGAGAGTGGCCATAACTCAGGCACGCAGTTCTGAGCAGTAACTTGCTCCAAAAGCAGGTGCATTACAGTATGTAGGGTTATTAATGGATTTAACATTTACTCCACAAGAATTACAGCATGAGTCTCTTACTATGTGTTAGCAGCACGTAGTTACATACACAGAGAGAAGATTTGGCTTCTTCAGAACTTGTTTACATACTCACACTTGTACACACTTCTTGTTAGCACTCAAAGATTATCTCTTATAAGGTACAGTACATCATACTCACATTGAATTTGTTCATGAACCACTAGAGCAAAGTGGTCTATTTCCAGGATATGAGAGAGCTTCCCCAAGTTGTCTGTCAGGTTTATCTGAGGAGAGAGTTACAAAACTTAAATAAAACAGTCCTGTATATGTTTAGTGGTCGATAGTCTCCATGTACTTTGTGCAGTATTAAAAACAATATATCAACATTTATATACTTCTCTCCATGTGAAGTGTTGTAAAACACTAACAAATCAAAGCCAACTTAGAAGATCTGTTTGTTTCTAATTTAAAAAAAAAAAAGCAGCAATATATGAAGCTATTAATTCTGTTCCTGTAAACATAACAAGCATGCTGAATATCTGTAAAACCTCAATGATAGAAGGTGGTCAAGTGTTCCATGTGTCTAACCAAAGAATTTACCATAAAACTCATTATACTTGGTGATTTTACTCTAGGGAGTAAAGACTGAGAAGAAGTGAATGAATCAGGCTGCAAATCAGTGTGGAAGTGAACATGATCTGCAAAGGCAGCAGGTGAAGAGAAAAGCCCGAACAAGCAAAAAAACCGAAGAAAAACAAAAAAACAACCAACCAAGGGTGAAGTTCACTAGGTAACGCTGTGTTCAGGTGGAAATCAAGGCACTGAGAATTCAGAATTCATTTTTAGTGAAGTTCAACTTTGCTAAGACTAAATAAGAAAGCAGCCAGTGCTGACTGCAGAAGCAATAAAAATCTTTCTGAAACACTTAGCTGATCACCTGCTCGACCCATTTGAATGAAAGCATAAAACAGTTCTTCCTACATGCTTTAACATATTAAGCAGCAGCAACAGGTCTATTAGTCAGGTGACTCTCTCCAGGTAACAGCAGCACCCACCATCTGACATACTTTCATTTAAAGGGGATTAAAGCAATTTATAGTGAAGAGAAGCCTTGCACTGCAGATTTAAAAAGCCTTTATCCTGCAGTGAGCTCAGCTTGTGACTGAGGAACAAATGTATGAGCAGTTGGGCTGCACTGGGACACAGAGCTCTCGTCTCCACACTGTGAGTTAGAAGACACCAAAAGGATCTCCAGTAGCCTGTGTTTAAGGGACCAGCAGGCCAGAGATGCATAATGAAGCACTGATCCTTAAATTTGTGGGCCAGGCACAGGTTGGGAGGAAACCTGGACCTGCTGCCCACATTGAGTCAGCCAGCAGTGACCACCACTGACAAGCAATTTTGTGCACATGTACATGCAAAGCTTAACTTCTGAAACAAAGTTCAAAGCTCACTGAAGGGTAGAGCCCCTGGACATCTGATTGTGTACACTCAATAGACCTGTTTTCAGGGACTGGGCAGGCTAAAGATGACCAGGACAAGCAGCCCATAGGCAGCACTGGGACAACTATGAAAACATGAACACGTTTTGGAATGCTTAACAGAAGCTTAACAGAACTCCCATGGAATTTTCACCTCTCTCACTACTGCTCATTCAAGCTCCCTAAAATTCTTCCCAAAGTTCTCCCACATTTAGGTATTCTTTTTAAACCTACTGTCTTTAAGACAATTAGCCCATGTACACACCACCGTGATACACATAACTAAGACTGCTTGTTTGTCTCCAAGGGCAAGTGACATGGCACTGCTCATGGTCCTACAACTAAATTCTCTCCTTCCCCAGAAGCAGGCTGCGGTCCACCAGGGATGCTGGGGACACCACACCTTGGTGTTGTTTAGCAGAATGCTAAATGCTTCAGGACACTAACCAAAACCACACCAGGGAACAGGCTAACAATTGAACAACTAAACATAGTAATAAGAAAGTGTCAGAGAGCATGCCCCAGCCCTATTTTTTGGTAAACGCAGACAAGAAATCTGACAGAGCAGATTGGCCTGCACCAGACCCAACAGCAATTAGTAGTTGATACAAAGATCCTTTGGGGAAGGGATAGAGAAACTCCAAATCACTGGAACTAACATCTGACTCCACAAGAATGTCTGTCCTCTCCACTAACATGCAGCATTTGTTTGGATTAGCAAATTATCCTGTGACTAGGTTTCACAGCTCTTGAGTACTATCCTACTGGAGACTTTAAAAAAAAAAAGCTATAACCATTACTCTTCCATTCCAAGAGATCACCACAAAATAATTGCAGTGTCCATACCAAACAAAGCTTCCTGTGTTGCCAAAAGATAGTTTTGCCTTGCTAGTCACAGGCTAAGCTGACCTCTTATTGATGCATGCTATGGTACAGATCCTAACTGTAGGATATCCCAAGTCATGTCAGTGACACAGATGATTTGCTTTCCCAATCTCACCAGTAAGCCAAATAAGCTTGACTAAAGTGGCAAGAAAAGCAAAATCTACAATACCTCTGAGGTTATCAGCATTTAACCATGTTTCTCCATTAAATCATCGATTCAAATGGAAAATAAACAACAAATGACGCTTTTAGTTAGCACGTTAGCAATGCCACCACTTCTGTGTCACATTCCTTCATCCTCCACCAAGAAAAAATAGTCAGAACTAAAAAGAAACTAAATAGTTAAGCTCTTCTTTACTGAAGAAGCAAGAGAAACTTCAAGCTGCCCATGGAAAAAAGCCACAACCTCAGAAGCGCAGAGAATTGGCTACTACAACTAACACCAGTGTAGCTACAGAAATGATTGCACACCACCAGCCCAGAAACTCCTAAGTTGTCCAAGTGAGGGAGAACATGAACTAAGCAGTTTTGTTACGCACCACATTTCCACCTGATGCTTGATTATCTGTCTGGGAAGGAAAAAATATATTTATATTTTTCCATAAAGAACTAGCATCCTTTCTCACCCTCAAAGACTTGGTAGTTTGGGTGCTGAATGGAAACACTACACATACTTCCAGAGTACAGCCTCATCTACTACGAGACACTGTTGAAACTAAAAATCCTGGTAAAAAATGGGTCAAGCATGCCATGTTAAAAACAAAATCCTCTTCCTGCAAGGGAAGAAAAGCAACAGCAATACTACTTATATATTTTTAGAAGAGCACCCATACAGCTGGGAAGTTGTGGTATGTCCACATTGGATGGACAGGTGAAACTGGTTAACATGAAAATTAACGTAACTTGACATCAGCTTTGAGCAGCCATCCCTCTGTTTCAGCATCTGGTACAAAAGGCAAATAGTTGCTTGTTTGTAGCCAATACAGAAATTATTTTTAAGAGCTGTTTCAACATCTCCCTGTCTCTTCCTCTGGATAGTTACATTGCCAAGTTTGTCATGAAGTTTTAGTGGAAGGAAGAAAGGACAAGCATGCTATATATATGTTTATATAAAGCACAATAAAGAGCCACAACACAAACCTGGGAACTATTGAGTGACCTAGGACAGGATTTAGTGCACATCTGTGCTCAGTAACAGCTGCTCTGCATGGTCTCAGGCAAACCTTACCCAACCTGACAGCAGTGTTGTCTTAGGACACCTACAGTAGTACTTCAAACCAGAGAACAAGGAGTTGTAGAATGTATCTGCTCACCTGTTTAAATTGCTTGTAGATTACTTTGCTGACTTCATCAGAAGGCTGCACTTTTCCAGCAAGCAGTGAAGAAAGCATGTTACCCATGGTAACCATGCCTAGAATCACTCTGGGGAAAGAGAGAGAAGACAGAGGTAAACAACACAAAAGCCTCAGGTGTTCCTGAAGACAAAAGCATCAACTCTCAGTTATGAGAAGCTAGTTCAACTGCTTCATGGTACAAAGCAACATTATTGGTAGCATACTTGGACTTTTTGTCTCTGCAGGAGACACAGTCCAGTTCTCAAATTCTGCAGCCTCACACAGAAGTCAGCAGGTGCTGTGGGTGCCTGGCTCTTCCGAGCATCAGGCTTTTTGTGTCTCTAGTTCTTGCAGCTGGAGAGCTTTCTTGCAATCTGAGACTGCTTTTCAAAACCAAAGCTTCATTGCTTTACACCCTCATCTGTCCTTTTGAACGGTGTGATAGGGCCAGAGACACACTCACTTCAATTCTCTTATTCTCTTTCTTCCTGCAAGGATGCTGCAAGGACCTGCAACAATTAGTTAGCACTGTAAGTGGAGAGTAACTGAGCAACTTCATTATTCACCCTGTTCCACAGGAGACTTGCAGCATAATAAGGCTTGCTGGGGACACCCTTGTTTATAGGGGTCACCACATCATTCCAGTGCAAGGCTCTGAAGAAACTGAGTAAAAGCTGTGGTGGAGACAGGTACGTCTGGGGTTGTTTTAAATATGGGTTTTTTGCTTTGTTACCTTAAACAGCTATTCTAAAAACCAGTGAAGTTATCCTGCAGAGACACACTGAGTATGTGTATCATATTAATACTTAGAAGCTTAGAATCCTGTGAAGGGCAGGACAGTCCTGGCACGACAACATATGTCATGATTTAACCCCAACCAGCAACTAGAACCTTGCAGCTGCTTGCTCATACTGCTGCCTCTTCCCCTCCAAGAAGTGTGAGCACAAGAAGGGGAAAAAAGGAGGGGAAAGGGAGAAAAATAACCTTGTAGGCAGAGATAAAGACAGTTTAATAAAAATAATAACAGAAAAGGAAAAATAACAATGATAATAACGACATGGGTCACTCGCTGCCCAGTGAACTGACACCGTCTCAAGCAGTGATCACAGATTACTGCCTCTTGGCTAATCCTCATTTATATACTAGGCATGACATCTATGCTATGGAATATTTCATTGGCCATTCCATTGGTCTGTCTATGCTTTTATGGGAAGCTGAAAAAAAAAATCCTTGAATAGTGTAAACAGCATTTAGCAACAACTAAAATCATTATTGACATTCCTTTCACAGCAATCACTAGAAAGAAAATTCACTCTTTCCCAGCTGAAACCAGTATAGTATATTAAGTTCAGCATTTCTGTGTTTAAATTAACATTTCTGAAGTGTGTTACTATAACTGAAGAAAGATGAGTGAAAGGATAGTATACTTCTAGTAAGCATTTAGAGACATCCCTTGACACCCAGTAAGGTAAGTGATATATGTGGACGTACCCAGATTCATCAACAACTGGTACCTGGTCGAATCCCTTCTCCCTGAGAATTTCAACAGTCTTTGCGCAGGTAACACTTGGAAGCACAGTCAGAGGGGCAGAGAGCTTGAGTTCCTGAACACTGATGTTCCACCACCTGGGGATGATATGAAAAGCAAACCCATGCAAGCCTTACGGAGAGAACAGAACTGGTTGTTCATGTACAGTGGCCTTCAACACTACAGGAATGACAAAAGGCTATGAGGAAGAGTCAGGATTCAGCCAGAGTCAGTTAAGTTCCAAGGCCTTCAAGTTTTCTCCCCAATATCAGAAAGTCACTAAAGTATGAGAAGGCTTTAAGGCTGAAACTCCTTTCCTCATTTCATCTTTCATCTCATTTCATCAAAGATAGTGCAGAGCACTAATTTCCCTAGTTTTGTTATTTATATCTTACATAGAAAGTTTTGCGCTTCTACTTATAGAGATACCATATTTATAGTTATTATAGGTAGCAATTTAGGGAAGATCCCTCTCCACCTTTGTACATTTTCAGTGCTTCGCACTCAGGAGCTCTGATCTTGGAAGGCTTCTCTGTGTACTACCTTTTCATTTCAGATACAACCCCTTTCATTAAAAAAAATTAAATCATTAAGTACCGAGTTTTCTTCTGCTGACACGCAACTCAGAGAAGGAAGTCAACTAATTAAAGTGGATTTGATTAATAGCTGCAATTATACATGAACACAATAGCATGAAAGAGTAGCTAAATCAAAGGAAGTAATGTAAATTGAAATGAGCTTTAAATTAGCAACTGCCATAAAGTCGACTGAATAGACTCACAAAAAGCCAAATGGATCTGACATGCTTACCAAGGTTTTTTGACAAAGTCTTCTTCTTTTATGAACCCTTTCTGAATCATCCATTTGTCACTCAAGAACTTGGACCTGGAAAGCATAGGAAGTGAAAAGCTCATTAGCAGGCGGAACACCTGACCACAAACCTAATAGCACAGAGGGGCAACTGTTTACAGCTCACTGCCACTAACTACTAAAGAGTGACTGAAAAAATACTGCCATTTTCCCATCCAAGCTTAACAGCTTTGGACATTCAGAAGAAACACTCATAAGAAGAAAAAGGAATCTCACAGGAAACAAAGTCTCATCTACATCAGTCCCTTGCAACACAATAGAGAGATGGCTTGGAATGGACAAGTGCTAACCTGTACTCAGGCAAGGTCTGTCTACAGTTTCTGGTTGTCTAGCATTATGTTGGATGCAAAAGAAGTCAGGAAACATCATGTTCTGGGACATGTTTCAATGTGGTGGGAGAGAAACAACTCCTTGGAACAGCTCAAAGCCCTCGCGCTTTCACCTGTAAACTCACCCCAACACTGGCTGCTGCTACAGCAGTGCTGTGTTCTGCTGGGGACACAGACAGACAGAGCAGACAGCCTTACAGGGACCCTTCCAGGAACAGGATAATAGCAATGGTCCTCAATAAAACAGTGAGCAGAAGTCTTTTCCTGTGAAAGATTCTAACCAGTGATGGTCATATATACCTAAGTCAGACACAAGGAGGAGCTCAGCTTTTAGAACACTAAGCTCCTTTCTGGTTCATATTAGAGCCTTTCTAGATACCTCAGTTGTGCCCCAAACACATCCCTTGCTTTGGTAACTGAGTTCTGCAAGAAATACATATTCAACTCGCCACTGATGTAAGGAGGTCTGAGGGACTACCTCATCCTTTTCCCAGAGAAAACAAGCAGGTTCTTACATGTAGTTCCGGACAGAGTCAGGGAGGATAACAACACAGCGCTGACCTTCCTTCAGCTCTTTGGCTGCCTTCAGAGCTATAGACATTGCACTGCCTGAGCTGCCACCTGCCGAAATGCAGATCGGGGCAAAACTGTCAAACCATAAGTGAAATGAGAAAGAATGAAAGAGAGGAGGAGAGAAAGTAGACAAGTCCAGGGCGAAGAGCTTCTAAAGTGGAAGAAGGTCTCCCTTGAACTGCAACCTCCCACATATTATTCAGAGAAACCCAAAGAGACACATCTGCTCTTACCACACAGCAGTCCTTCCTCTCGGATCAGCATGCGCGCTAGAGCAAATGACTCTTCATCATTGCTCTTGTACCACTGGTCCACTGTCTGGGAAGGGACAGGAAGAGAGAAACAAGGGACTGTTTAAATGAGGATGGCTAGGGGAGTGACACAACTAGTGCAAATTCAACCCATGCTCTTCTTAGAGGTAACAGCTGCCCTACCAGTCTTGTGCCTGGGTTTCCATCCTCCAAATACCAAGTGGTTGGGATTTTTTTTGCCAAGGTGAAGACAATCACGTTAGCACAACAGACTCCTTATTGAAACCTTGCTGTGAGAACAGGCTGTTTTGAGACAGCCACAGAAAGCATCAATTTCCTCCCATCCTGGAAAGGTTCCCAGGGACACGGGCTCTGCTCAAACCACAGCTATATCACTTTTGGGTGGAAGGGGTTGGGGTGCTTTGTTGGAGTGCTGTGTTGTTTTGGGTTTGTTTGGGGTTTTTTAAATTGGTTGCTTGGTCTATTGGTCTAAAGGAAAAAAAAAAAAAGTAAGTATGGTGATCTAGGAGGTTATCTGCTCACAGTGTTTCCACCCAGCTTTGTAGAAAAAGTGTTTTTATACTTATTTACAAAAGTCCTCCTGAGGACTTTTGCTCATGGAAAGAACAGGAATAGCTCTGTCTGCTAGCCCTCCCCTTTCGGCTCAAATAAATACTTCCACAAGTTTTTCCTCCACCTTTCACCTCACTTCTGCATTCCAAGAGAGAGCAAAGGGCAGTAAAATAAGCAGCATGACTTACAGATCTATCCAACACTGTGGGGACAAAATCATATCCGATTCCTTCTACTTCATACATTGTCTTGTCCGTCTTGTTCAGTTCTTCTGGGATAGCAAGGATGGAGCCTTCAGGATCAACACCTATGATCTGGAGAAGCAGTTTCCACCTTAGATACTATGACACACTGCTTTTGGGAACACAGCTATTTACTTATGAGTACCGGCCTCATTACAGCTGTTGGTGTCCCATTAGCTGTGCGCACAGCCAAGCTAACAGCAACCTAGTTTCCTATTCATTTCTTCCTGGCAACATTCACCTCCCTTGTGAGCAAAACACTTTGCTGCTTCTGGCTCCTTAGCAACCCATTCTGTCTCCTCAGGCTGTGGACACTGAGGGACACCACTTGTTCTACATGGGGTTTGTTTGGCTTAAACAGAGGACAGGGTTTCCCCAAGACTAGACTGTCCTCATTCACATGTCAGGCATCATTACAGCAAATGTATTTTGTGCCAAGCGTAACCAGAGTTGGTTTATTTTGTTTAATGCTCCTTGCCTATGTAGAAAAATATTCACAATTCAAATGTGATAAGAATTTCTGTGAGGGAATCTAACACAGCACACAGGTTGGCACATACAGAGAAAACATCACTTGGTAGAACATCAGCAGGTCCAGACAACTTAGTGAAGGCACAGTCTGAGAGGAAATAGAAGACTGCAGTACATACTGGAGAAAGAGGTTTCTCAGATACTCTACAAAGGGATCCCTGGGCCATTTTTCGTCTGCTGAGCCAAATTTGAACTCCAGTCAGCAGTAAGACCAGAGCATGATAATTTCAGACAGCCTGAAAAACTTTCTTTGCTGCTCAGAACTACTTTCTAACTGAGAACATCCAAGAGGTTCCCAAGGAGATCCAGGGCAGGCTTGCAAGGAATGGGACATGCTAAGTGGAGCAGTTTGAGGTTCACACCAGTAAAGAGAAATGCTCTAGGCTTACCACTTACTTTGCAATCTGGACACTTCTCCTTTAGCTTTCTGGAGATGCCAGTGATAGTACCTCCTGTGCCAGCTGTAGCCACCAGCATGTCTATTTTTCCTGTTTAAAGGTGAGGGATAGAAGGCAGTTGTGAAGTCTCCCCCAGAATGATGAATTAAAAACCCACTTAAATCTAAGTATGGAGTTTCTTTAACAAAACCGGGCAAGATAAGGCTCTTCGCTTCACCAGAGCAGTGTTACAAGACCTACCTTGAGATCACCTTGCTCTACCTCCATTCACTTCAACAGTTCTTTTGAAATGTCCATGCAGCAGCCTGACAAAGCACCAATTTCTGGTACTTTGGACATAGCTGGAGGTGGCATATACAGCTGACACCTGTAATTTTCCTGTTACTGTATTTGCTGATGTAGATAACCCATTCTTTAACTTAGAATGAGCAGTCTGTTATATATTATATATATATAACATAGTTTATATATACATAATAATATATTACTGAATGAGTGCCAAAAGCATAGCTTAGGTACCCAATAAGAGAACTGTTAACACAACTACTCTCTAATTTTCATGTGAAAAATACTGCTTTGGTCATGAGCACTCAGAGTGAGTGCAGGTATGATAGTTCATTCTTCTGCCACCCCCTGCTTTCCATGGTGCATCCACAATAGCTTGGTTCATAAAAAAGTACGCCTAGCAATTCATACACAAAACGCTTGCCAGTCAAAAGAATAACACCTTGCTAAGCAGGGGTACAAGCTCAGTAATAACTGAAAGGTGACTGGCCCATGAGGAAAAGTAAATACAAACAAGAAGCCTAAAGCTAGAAATAGACTCTCAGTTTGTGGGATTGTGAAACTATACTCGTTTTAACTCAAATTTAAAGAAAGCTCAGCCCAGAAAAACAAGCCAAATCCCCTAAACATCTAGATTTTCAGGGCATGGGGAGGAAGAACACACTTCATGTGGTTCTCACATTAATGAGAAGGAATTAATAGCCAATTATCTTTTTAGAGGGTCCCATCAGAAACTGCACTGTTTTATAAGGCAGGTCAGTAAGCCTCCATTAAGACTTCCTTCTACCACCTACACACGACAAATGCCTATATGATAGGCTGCAGCATGACACTGAATACCTCCAATAGCTCTCAAACCAAATCCTCTGCTGGGTGAATTAGCTGAGCTAAAGCTCTCTGCTGCCACAGCTCAATCACTTCTGGTACTCCAACTGGCTGCCTACAATTAACATGAAACTCCTGCAGAGTAAATAGGTCTTACTGGTGGTAACTGCAACGCAGAATAGTTTGTACTCCTGAGGACTCCTAAGCAAAGAAAGTTTCAGTGTAACGGTGTATATGGTCTGAGAATATAAAAATATCTAAGTGCCGGGTCCTGCACTTGGATCATATCAGCGCCATGCAACGCTACAGGCTTGGGGAAGAGTAGCTGAAAAGTTGCCAGGAAGAAAAGGACTTTATGGTGTTGGTCAACAGCTGGCTGAATATGAGCTGGCAAGGGTGCTCAGGTGGCCAAGAAGTACAATAGCATCCTGGCTTGTATTAGAAATAGTGTGGCCAGCAGGACTAGGGAAATGACCATCCCCCTGCACTCAGCACTGGTAAGGCCATGCCTCAAATGCTGTGGTCAGTTTTGAGCCCCTCACTACAAGACTGACATTGAGGTGCTGGAGCACATCCAGAGAAGGGCAAGGAAGGTGGTGAGGAGTCTGGAGAACAAGTCTTATGAGGAGTGGCTGAGGGAAATGGGGTTATTTAGCCTGTACAAAAGGAGGCTGAGGGGAGACCTTATCACTTCCTGCAACTACCTGAAAGGAGGTTGTAGTGAGGTTGGCATTGGTATCTTCTCCCAAGTAAGAAGTAATTGGATGAAAGGAAACTGCCTCAAGTTGCACCATGGGAAGGTTTGATCAGATATTAGGAAACGCTTCTTCACTGAAAGGGTTATCAAGCTTTGGAACAGGCTGCCCAGGGAACTGGCTGAGTCACCATCCCTGGAGGTATTCAAAAGACATGTAGACGTGGCACTTTAGTACATGGTTTACTGGTGGACTTGGCAGTGCTAAGTTAACGGTTGGACTCTATGATCTTAATGGTCCTTTCCAACCTAAATGATCCCATGATTTTTACGATTCTGTATCTGTGATCAGAGAAAACAATGCTGTTTTTACACAGCTCTTGTTAGTTTTGTTTTGTTTTCTTTTTTTTAAAGATAACTTAAGCATCACTGCTTTTTCCACCTGGTCACAAGCAGAGGAATCTGAAACACAAAGCACCCCTCTTTAACAGAGAAAAAAATTCATTACTATGACTACTGAAATAAAGTAATTCTCTAATGACACACAGCAAGGACTGGACCTATTAGAATGGGTCCAGAGGAGGGCCACAAAGATGATCAGAGGACTGGAGTACCTCTCCTGTGAAGACAGGCTGAGAGAGTTGGGGCTGTTCAGCCTGGAAAAGAGAAGACTTTAGGGAGACCTTATAGCAGCCTTCCAGGACCTAAAGAGGCTATAGGAGAGATGGGGAGGGACTCTTTATTATTGAGAGTAGCAATAGGATGAGGGGTAATGGTTTTAAACTGAAAGAAGGGATATTGAGATTAGGTCTTAGGAAGAAATTTTTCACTGAGGGTGGAGGGACACTGGAACATGTTGCCCACGGAAACTGTGGATGCCCCATCCCTGGAGGGGCAGGCTGGAAAGGGCTTTGAGCAACCTACTCTAGTGGGAAGTGGCCCTGCTCATGGCAGGAGGGTTGGAATTCGGTGATCCCTTACAACCCAAACCATTCTATGATTCTGTGATAAGCATGAGATTTGCTGTGTGAAAATCCATGTACTTGTCAGCCACCTCAGGTCCCCCAAGTACCTAACAATAAGAGAATACTAGAGACTCACTGAAGAGGGGGTTAGTAGTAGATCAAACATACCATCACACTGCTGCAAGATCTCTTCAGCTGTGGTGTCATAGTGCGTCAGGGGGTTGCTGGCATTACGGTACTATATTGGAACACAGAAGAAACACTAAGTAGACTATAAAGACAAAAAAAATTGCATTGTGAGGCATTTCAAGAACATGGCAAACATCATTCAAGCCNCAAATGCCTATATGATAGGCTGCAGCATGACACTGAATACCTCCAATAGCTCTCAAACCAAATCCTCTGCTGGGTGAATTAGCTGAGCTAAAGCTCTCTGCTGCCACAGCTCAATCACTTCTGGTACTCCAACTGGCTGCCTACAGTTAACATGAAACTCCTGCAGAGTAAATAGGTCTTACTAGTGGTAACTGCAACGCAGAATAGTTTGTACTCCTGAGGACTCCTAAGCAAAGAAAGTTTCAGTGTAACGGTGTATATGGTCTGAGAATATAAAAATATCTAAGTGCCGGGTCCTGCACTTGGATCATATCAGCGCCATGCAACGCTACAGGCTTGGGGAAGAGTAGCTGAAAAGTTGCCAGGAAGAAAAGGACTTTATGGTGTTGGTCAACAGCTGGCTGAATATGAGCTGGCAAGGGTGCTCAGGTGGCCAAGAAGTACAACAGCATCCTGGCTTGTACTAGAAATAGTGTGGCCAGCAGGACTAGGGAAATGACCATCCCCCTGCACTCAGCACTGGTAAGGCCATGCCTCAAATGCTGTGGTCAGTTTTGAGCCCCTCGCTACAAGACTGACATTGAGGTGCTGGAGCACGTCCAGAGAAGGGCAAGGAAGGTGGTGAGGAGTCTGGAGAACAAGTCTTATGAGGAGTGGCTGAGGGAAATGGGGTTATTTAGCCTGTACAAAAGGAGGCTGAGGGGAGACCTTATCACTTCCTGCAACTACCTGAAAGGAGGTTGTAGTGAGGTTGGCATTGGTATCTTCTCCCAAGTAAGAAGTAATTGGATGAAAGGAAACTGCCTCAAGTTGCACCATGGGAAGGTTTGATCAGATATTAGGAAACGCTTCTTCACTGAAAGGGTTATCAAGCTTTGGAACAGGCTGCCCAGGGAACTGGCTGAGTCACCATCCCTGGAGGTATTCAAAAGACATGTAGACGTGGCACTTTAGTACATGGTTTACTGGTGGACTTGGCAGTGCTAAGTTAACGGTTGGACTCTATGATCTTAATGGTCCTTTCCAACCTAAATGATCCCATGATTTTTACGATTCTGTATCTGTGATCAGAGAAAACAATGCTGTTTTTACACAGCTCTTGTTAGTTTTGTTTTGTTTTCTTTTTTTTAAAGATAACTTAAGCATCACTGCTTTTTCCACCTGGTCACAAGCAGAGGAATCTGAAACACAAAGCACCCCTCTTTAACAGAGAAAAAAATTCATTACTATGACTACTGAAATAAAGTAATTCTCTAATGACACACAGCAAGGACTGGACCTATTAGAATGGGTCCAGAGGAGGGCCACAAAGATGATCAGAGGACTGGAGTACCTCTCCTGTGAAGACAGGCTGAGAGAGTTGGGGCTGTTCAGCCTGGAAAAGAGAAGACTTTAGGGAGACCTTATAGCAGCCTTCCAGGACCTAAAGAGGCTATAGGAGAGATGGGGAGGGACTCTTTATTATTGAGAGTAGCAATAGGATGAGGGGTAATGGTTTTAAACTGAAAGAAGGGATATTGAGATTAGGTCTTAGGAAGAAATTTTTCACTGAGGGTGGAGGGACACTGGAACATGTTGCCCACGGAAACTGTGGATGCCCCATCCCTGGAGGGGCAGGCTGGAAAGGGCTTTGAGCAACCTACTCTAGTGGGAAGTGGCCCTGCTCATGGCAGGAGGGTTGGAATTCGGTGATCCCTTACAACCCAAACCATTCTATGATTCTGTGATAAGCATGAGATTTGCTGTGTGAAAATCCATGTACTTGTCAGCCACCTCAGGTCCCCCAAGTACCTAACAATAAGAGAATACTAGAGACTCACTGAAGAGGGGGTTAGTAGTAGATCAAACATACCATCACACTGCTGCAAGATCTCTTCAGCTGTGGTGTCATAGTGCGTCAGGGGGTTGCTGGCATTACGGTACTATATTGGAACACAGAAGAAACACTAAGTAGACTATAAAGACAAAAAAAATTGCATTGTGAGGCATTTCAAGAACATGGCAAACATCATTCAAGCCCCACAATAGCTATATACCCTCCTTCCACACTGCTTCCTTATTACCTGGACCTAGGCAGCATGCCCAAGGGGCCACCTTCCTATATGAACTAATTTAACAGTAGTTCTACAGTGTCAGCACCCTCCAATGCCGGGATCAGACCTGTCTGTGGGACACTTTCTCTTAAGAATGTGACCCTTGTACCTACTCTTACACACAGGACCGCCTAGTCAGTGGGAAGCCACCCACGTTTTGCAATTTTGGCTAATATAGGCTCGTTGCTGCCCTCTAGTGACTATAAAAGCTTGCTACCTTACAGCATGGTGATGCCTCAACTACAGCTCCAGACCTGGGACAGTTTTCCTCCCAGAGACACACCTAAGCTGTTGAACAGTCAACCAAGGACAGTAAGCAACAAGGCTGCAATACCTCCTCCCATGCTACGCCTGCACCTCTGATGCTTTGGTTCTTACCTGGTCTAGTATATGAGCATTGGGGATTTCATTTTTCAGTCTCCATGCTACTCCCACGTGAGATTCGGGAGAATCAAATCTGGCAGTAGTCGGGGTCCTCACAATCTCAGCACCCAAAGCTCTCAAGACATCCACCTGTAGAAAATAAGGGTGGTCACAAAACCCAAAAAAGCTCTTCTAGCACAGAGACTTCATTGAGATGCAAGGGAAAAAAATAATCTTCCCTTTTACCTGGCCTGTAGCGGACAGTGTGTAACAGCAGTTTTCCTAACCCTCTGCCTTACATTCCTAACCATCACTTACATCACATTAAGGTCCAAATCTTTAATGTCATTTGGTCTTAACTAAGTTTTACTTTGGAGCTAGATGTCAAAATCCTGTTTCTATTCTAGGCCTTCAGGCCTGTAGGGACTGTCGGTATGCATTGAGAAGCCTCATTCAGGCAAAACACCATCTTCTCTCATGCCGGTCACATAAGTTTTGCACTCCAACAGTGCTATAGCCCAGTACTTTATGTTTACGTGCAAATTATGATTATTTACCTCCTCCTCTGGAAGCAGGCAGCAAAGGAGATCCTCAAGGGCTTTATATACCATTCGACTGCTATAAGGGCAAGAAAGTTTATGACACTGAGCTAAGGCAAAGGCTGCCTCCAGAGCTGGGGTAGGCAGGCCTTTGGTGTTGCTTGGCACATGGAAATGCCCATGTGGTACCTCTCCCTCCAGAGAAGATAAGAACAAGTAATGGGTATAGGCCTTCAGGGGACACAGTTCTCATTTGTACCACCACCTTTCAGTTGGAACACTGGAAGTGTTTGAGCTGAGATAGGTGGTTGTGCTGACAATTTACTGTCTCAAGCGTGAAACACAGGGGATCTGCTCTCTTTTGTTGTTTTGTCTGCTGATGCAGCACCACAGGACAGGGCTTGCTCTAGAACCAGGTGTTTTGTGTTTTCCACAGTGAAAATAAATGGACATTACCCAGGCAGCTTTTCCTCCTCCTTTGTTGTTGTGATGACACAACTCAGATGCTTGCCAGTGCAACTTGAGGTAAACAGGCTCCCTCAAATCCTTGCTCAGCTCAGTGCAGAACAGAAGAACATTCAAACCTTTAGCACTGCCTTCCTTCTTACTCTTTGTGCAGTGAGGGACAGCTAACCCAGGGACAGCTGGTCACTTCAATGTCCTAGTTAAGTCTCAAGTTGCCTTGACATTTGTATTTAAAACAGTTATGACAGTTTTCCAAGTGACAGTGCGGGTGGGTCTAAAAGACATTTTCTGTCCATAGCTAGCCAGCCTGGATTTCTCTGGGCACTGGCAACAGCTTCTCAGCAGAGTTTTGCCTGGCCAAAGACTTGGAGACAAAGTGCTTACACCTTTGTTGCTAAAGCCACAGAACTCATCTGCACCAGCAACTCCTCAAGTGTGAACAAGCTTTTTAAATTCTTGAAAATAAAATCAGATCTGACCTTCTCCATGCTCATTTTCTCTGGCATCACAATGATACAGCGGTAACCCTTCACTGCTGCAGCCAAGGCCAGTCCAATTCCTGAAAGCAAGCAAAGACATGTAGAGCATGCAGTGAGGAGCAACAAAGAACAAAACCCACAACACTAGCCTTGCCATGCCCTGACTTTAATCAGATTTTCACCAGAGGCTTCAGAGTACACTGTCCCTGGAAGGGTGGCAAAGGGAAGATTTCTGGCTGCCAGGGAGAACTGGATTTACAGATGCTGCTAGTTCTTTGAGGATCACAGCCAACAGAAAGTTTAGCCAAGGGTGGAAAAACTTGGCATGTGCAAACTCCTACCTTTACCACATGCACATCACCTTCCTCCTGTCTCACCCACTTCATTTTTACAGAACTCATTTGGGAAAGGAATGAGCTTTAAGCTAAAGAAGACTAGAGCAATCATTTTGATACTTTTAGAAGAGCATTAGAGCCTACATTGACTTACTTCAACATTAAATCCCTATTTTATAGTGTGCCAAAAATTAAGTCCATTCTACAAAGCAATTATTACATGTTTGAAAATACAGTCCAGGAGTGCATCAGACTGGAATCAACCTGGCAGGGGAGCAGGTCTGTGGAAAGGCACACCTGTTGTCCTCGTGGACAACAAGCTCAGTATGAGTGAACAGTGAGCTGTTGCAGCAAAGCAAGCCAACAGGGTGCTGGGTTGCATCAACAAGGACATCACTCACAGAGATAAAGTTATCCCACTCTGCCCAGCATTTGTCAGGCCACACCTGCAACACTGTGTTCAGCTTTGGTCCCTGTTACACAAAAATCACATGGACAGGATGGAGGGGTCCAGAGAAGGGCCACAAAGCTGATCAAAGCACAAAAAAGAGAGTCAGGAAGGGCTGAGAGGACTGTTTTTGTTCAGCCTTGAGAAAAGAAGTCTTAGAGGAGACCTTATCACCATGTTCCAGCATTTAAAGGGTAGTTACAAAGAAGATGGAGACTCTGCTTATACAAGGAGTCACATGGAAAAAAATTAGGGGTAATAGGTAGAAGTTACTGCTGGGGAGATTCCGACTAGACAGAAGAAGAAAATTTTTCACAGTGAAAACAATCAGTCATTGGAATAATCTCCCCAGGGAAGTGGTAGATTCCCCAACACTAGGCACTTAAGATTCAGCTGGGCAGGATGCTGGGCCATCTTGTTTAGATTGTGCTTTTGCCAAGAGAGGTTGGACCACATGATCCTTGAGGTTTTTTCCAAACCAGTATTCTATGATTAAGTGTTGCTTGTGATTGAGGTTCTAATGCACTATGTCAGCTTGCTACCACAGCGAAGTACCTTGACTGTTAGAGAGAGACATCCCATTTCTGCTTTAAAAATCTGTACCTCCAGCCTGATTTCTGCCTTCCAGCTTCTTATTGTCTGCCCACCTGAACAGCTAAGTTCAGAAGTGCCTTCCCCATAGCAGAGATGCTTACACCTGCTATCAAGTCACCTCTCTGCTGGATAAGTTAAACAGATCAAGTTAGATGATACGTGTCTGAGGTCAGGCTGCACAGCACCTCCCCTGCTGTTTTGGATACCAGGCACATTACCAACACATGCCCATGACAATGCCTCACAGACAGTTTAAGCTACACAGAGACTTGCTTGTTCAAAGCTGGCTCTTTCT
>VXBJ01004317.1:177941-216042 GCA_013400055.1 Nycticryphes semicollaris | reverse complement strand
ATAAGTATCTTTAACTGTTCCTAAGAGAAGCATACCTCAAACCTCAAGTAATTCAAGTAGTGTTTAATTACTGTGGGGGGACAGGGACGGGGACTTTTCCCAGTATATTATATATAAATACATGTGTCCAATTAAAAATAAATAAATAGATTATTTTTTAAAAAAAATAGAAAAAAGACAGCGAAGGCCAAAGACTGCAGAGAAGCCACCCAGCACTCTCCCTTATGGTCTGTGACAAAGAGAGCATTTTTGAGATCTGAACTCTAACACTTTGTACTTTCTGCTGCTGACCCAAAAACGCAGCAATCATCAAAACAGGACTTTGGCTGAGGGAAAAGTGGGATGCAGAGTGGACAAAAATGTAACACATTAGCTCTCACATTTGACTTACTCAGTAGCTCTGAACAGTAGCCTAGAGCAAAAAACAGTTCTCTCTGCCCTCATTTTTGCTTTTAAATGAAGAAGACATCTTTCTGAAGTAATTGTCCTGTATCTCCTTCAGTTCTGCCTTCTTTCTATCTTTTGCATTCTGTGGCAAGAAGAACCATTTATCAGGTACTGACCCAGAAAGCAAGATGCCATAGTGTAACCCCAGATACTGGAGGAATGGAATATGGGGTTTCTACTACATACTGTTGTTCAAGGAAGAGGTATAGCCACAGTCACAGGGGCTTCAGTTGCACTGCACCCCCCACAGAGCAGCTGCTGAACAAATGGCAACAGGTAGGACTTCCCAGTTTTCTACTAAAGGCAGGAGAACTGGTCACAGATCAGCTCATCCTCCCAGTCCTTTCATTAACAAATGCTGTACTGGATCAAAATAACAAAAGGAAGATCTGCCTGGACTATGTCTATCAGACGGCAACAGTGGATGCCAAGGAAAGAGTTTAAGAACAGGACAAGACAGAACACAGCTCCAGAACAGATCAGGCAGAACAGTAGCTCGTAGCTCAGCTCAGGGTACTCCTCAGAGGAAGCAATACATTTTATATTGAACCAGCTCAAGGCGGAGCACTCCAGGTAGTTTACTCCCCACCAGCAGAGCAGCTTAACGGAAGTTAACTCCAGGCTGCTCAGATCATCAGATGCTCTGCGCAGTCCCTGACTCGCGGGACTGTTCCTTCCTCCAGCCCTCCAAGGAGGAGATGCTGACCCACGTAGAATCTGTTAAAAAATCCAGGTGTGTGAGGGCTACATCAGCAGACAATGCTGTGGCGATGCAGCTCATTTCCCATCAAAACTGTACCAACACGGAAAAGCTGTTTCTCAAACCAGGCCCACCTCACCTGACAGTGACCATTCTGATCACAAACAGAACAGGAAGATCCAGACTCATACAGTCTTTTGGTTCTTTTTAATTCCTGATTAGGACCTAAAGACCCTACTGAATCTGGCTTAAAACTTTTCTTATAAAGCAAAGGGCCTCTGCAAATTTAGCAGATCTCCTCAGCTGTTCTGCACAGCATAGGACAGCGCAGAATTTGTTCCTTGTGCGAGATGTAAGAGGCACTGCTCCCTACACCATGCAAGCAGGAAGGGATCCCCTTTCTTCCTTGCACAGGCAGCCTCCATGCTCCAATCTCAAGTCTGTCTCTTCCAGGAAAACCATGACAGCTTTCCCCCACACACACTTTGCTAGGGTGTCGCCATCCCCTTACCTGTGTTTCCAGAGGTTGGCTCTATGATAGTGTCCCCAGGCTTCAAGATCCCAGCTTTTTCAGCGTCCTCTACCATCCTCAGGCTGATGCGGTCCTTCACACTGCCCCCAGCATTGAAGAACTCACATTTTGCCACTGGAAACAAAGCAACCAAGCAGAGCTTTTAAACAGCAGTCATTTATTAAACAGGTTGCTGATCCTAAACATATCTGCAACAGCAACTCCGTTAACATGTCTGCACAACTGGCCTCCCAAATAGAGATGGGGATTTAGTCCACAGCATCTCCACTGTTAAGAATCACAACAACAAAGCAAGTTTGGTTATTTGATGCTGGCCAAAGAAGCCAGGAACCCCCACTCTGTCAGTCTCAAANTTTGGGGAAAAAAAAGTATCTTTAATTGTTCCTAAGAGAAGCATACCTCAAACCTCAAGTAATTCAAGTAGTGTTTAATTACTGTGGGGGGACAGGGACGGGGACTTTTCCCAGTATATTATATATAAATACATGTGTCCAATTAAAAATAAATAAATAGATTATTTTTTAAAAAAAATAGAAAAAAGACAGCGAAGGCCAAAGACTGCAGAGAAGCCACCCAGCACTCTCCCTTATGGTCTGTGACAAAGAGAGCATTTTTGAGATCTGAACTCTAACACTTTGTACTTTCTGCTGCTGACCCAAAAACGCAGCAATCATCAAAACAGGACTTTGGCTGAGGGAAAAGTGGGATGCAGAGTGGACAAAAATGTAACACATTAGCTCTCACATTTGACTTACTCAGTAGCTCTGAACAGTAGCCTAGAGCAAAAAACAGTTCTCTCTGCCCTCATTTTTGCTTTTAAATGAAGAAGACATCTTTCTGAAGTAATTGTCCTGTATCTCCTTCAGTTCTGCCTTCTTTCTATCTTTTGCATTCTGTGGCAAGAAGAACCATTTATCAGGTACTGACCCAGAAAGCAAGATGCCATAGTGTAACCCCAGATACTGGAGGAATGGAATATGGGGTTTCTACTACATACTGTTGTTCAAGGAAGAGGTATAGCCACAGTCACAGGGGCTTCAGTTGCACTGCACCCCCCACAGAGCAGCTGCTGAACAAATGGCAACAGGTAGGACTTCCCAGTTTTCTACTAAAGGCAGGAGAACTGGTCACAGATCAGCTCATCCTCCCAGTCCTTTCATTAACAAATGCTGTACTGGATCAAAATAACAAAAGGAAGATCTGCCTGGACTATGTCTATCAGACGGCAACAGTGGATGCCAAGGAAAGAGTTTAAGAACAGGACAAGACAGAACACAGCTCCAGAACAGATCAGGCAGAACAGTAGCTCGTAGCTCAGCTCAGGGTACTCCTCAGAGGAAGCAATACATTTTATATTGAACCAGCTCAAGGCGGAGCACTCCAGGTAGTTTACTCCCCACCAGCAGAGCAGCTTAACGGAAGTTAACTCCAGGCTGCTCAGATCATCAGATGCTCTGCGCAGTCCCTGACTCGCGGGACTGTTCCTTCCTCCAGCCCTCCAAGGAGGAGATGCTGACCCACGTAGAATCTGTTAAAAAATCCAGGTGTGTGAGGGCTACATCAGCAGACAATGCTGTGGCGATGCAGCTCATTTCCCATCAAAACTGTACCAACACGGAAAAGCTGTTTCTCAAACCAGGCCCACCTCACCTGACAGTGACCATTCTGATCACAAACAGAACAGGAAGATCCAGACTCATACAGTCTTTTGGTTCTTTTTAATTCCTGATTAGGACCTAAAGACCCTACTGAATCTGGCTTAAAACTTTTCTTATAAAGCAAAGGGCCTCTGCAAATTTAGCAGATCTCCTCAGCTGTTCTGCACAGCATAGGACAGCGCAGAATTTGTTCCTTGTGCGAGATGTAAGAGGCACTGCTCCCTACACCATGCAAGCAGGAAGGGATCCCCTTTCTTCCTTGCACAGGCAGCCTCCATGCTCCAATCTCAAGTCTGTCTCTTCCAGGAAAACCATGACAGCTTTCCCCCACACACACTTTGCTAGGGTGTCTCCATCCCCTTACCTGTGTTTCCAGAGGTTGGCTCTATGATAGTGTCCCCAGGCTTCAAGATCCCAGCTTTTTCAGCGTCCTCTACCATCCTCAGGCTGATGCGGTCCTTCACACTGCCCCCAGCATTGAAGAACTCACATTTTGCCACTGGAAACAAAGCAACCAAGCAGAGCTTTTAAACAGCAGTCATTTATTAAACAGGTTGCTGATCCTAAACATATCTGCAACAGCAACTCCGTTAACATGTCTGCACAACTGGCCTCCCAAATAGAGATGGGGATTTAGTCCACAGCATCTCCACTGTTAAGAATCACAACAACAAAGCAAGTTTGGTTATTTGATGCTGGCCAAAGAAGCCAGGAACCCCCACTCTGTCAGTCTCAAAATATGACCTCTCTTTTCATCTTTCCTTTTTATTACAGCCCAGTCATTAGGATGAAAAGCCCCAGGGCTCTTCCACTGCAATAGCATGGGGGAAAGAACCCTACCAACAAGTCTTGCCTCTTCCATGCTACGTTCTCCAGCCAAAGAGTTTCTGATCAAACTGGGAGTTTCTCCCCTTGATCAGCCTACTCTTTCACTTCAGTACTCCCACAACTAATCCCTTCAGCTTTCAGGACTCTGATCAGAGCCTCCAGCTATCTCCAGTATGGTTGGCTTTAAAAAACGAACAAACAAAGACGACATTCACTGACTGTTTCATCCCTTTCATCGTTTTTTCAGTGACCTTTAGTGGTGACTGCAGATCTGCATGCATACACACACTGATGAATACTCTGAATATGAGAAGCAGTTAAAAACTTCATAAAACACTTTTAAAATTAAAAAACTATTTTCTATGAAAAAGGTTTTACTTTTTCTACAAAAATGGAAAAGTTACAGGAAATGTCCCAATGAAGTACAAACCGAAAGATGTTTTAGATCACCAAATACTAAAAACCTGAAAATCTACTACAGAAAAAGAGGAATTTTTCCTCCCAATTTTCTGCAGGGTACCTGCATTCCTCCTATGCCCAGATGGGACTCCAGTGGTCCCACTGCTAACCAGGACTACCCAAATATCCAAAATGGTGTTTCTTATTTTGAATTTCTGCCTGCAAAAATACTCACAGAGTTCACACTTGAGCCCATACTGCTTCCCAAGCTTGTTGATTCGCACCAAGGGTGTATTGCCAACTTTATCAAGGATGCTTGGCAGGATTTTCAGAGGTTCTGGCCTGGTACACATACAAACAAAGTCAGTGTATTAACAGAAGGGGCCACAGGCAGATCACAAAAGCAACACAGCACTTCTAATGCTTCTTATCTCAACCAGCTTTCTCCCCTGACTTTACCAGGCTTGTTATTTTAGTTTAAAAGAATATCCATTGGGTACAAATTCACAAAACATCAAGTCCTTGACCAAAACAAAGATTAATCAGACACCAAGCCAAATGCTGAGGCAAGAATGAAGTGCTCTGCACTTCTTCCTGGCATGAAGTAGCTTAGCACTGCTGAAAGTCAGCTATTTCACAAGCAAAGGGCATTAACAGTGCAATCATTCATCTAGTCAGGGAACTGCTTGCCAGGTTACTTAAAATAAGCTGGTTTCCATGTAGATTCACATCTTTGGTGCAAGGTCCCTTAGTCTGGGTTCTTAGCTTTGCTTATACACGGAAATTAAGAAGTACCAGCATATCTACATGCTAAACAGCATCAATTTAAAACAGACATCTTTTGTTAAATCCACATGGCTCCAAGAGGACCTGGGTTAGTCCTGTACTGAAAATCAGCAAATAAAAGTAATACTTACAGAGTGGTATGTCGATGTGGGGAGGCAGAGGGGGGTTTTCCAAGCTTCCATGTGCATTTGCTAGGTGTATCAGGACGGATCCACTCCCTTTCTTTGTCATTAGACTTACAGTTCTCATTGTCCACCCCACCAGAAAGGAAATATTTGCCAGATGCATGAGGGCATGAGTTCATATCTGGCTTCTGCTGGGGAGGAAGTCTAGGCATTTCATCCTTGGGGGAGGGGGAAAGAAAAAGAAAAGGAGGAGGGGGAGGCAGGAAGAGAGAGTGATTTCTATACCTTGCTGTAACAAGGTCAGAGCATCTCCTGAGATTATCAAAGTTTCTCAGGTTCTATGTTTCTGCACCATGGGAAACCACCCAGTCACATCACTGTCCTCCCTAAAATAGCTAAAAATCATGTTACTTATAAGGAGTCCTTATTCTTGTCTCTGTCCCTTCACCAACATATCTATTTCCAGTCTAGTGTTTCAGCATGTAGTTCTTCTGAGGGAAGCCTGAACAGAAACTACCCTGGTGGCAATTGTCAAGACATCAGAATTGCCTACAAGCCAAAAGGAAGAATGGCAACAGTTAGCCTTTAACACCCAAGAACAGGTTCTGCCACTGACTATAAGAGATCATATCACTATACAAGACCCAGGTGTTAGGGGAGAGAGTACAATATGTCTCAGACAAATCCTATCCTCAAATGTCCCAGTCTTTTTTTTTTCCCTTTATGTGAAAAAGGTCACAACAAACTTCACTTCTCACTGTGAAGATGAGAAAGCATTTCAGCACAATTTTGATTTGCCAAATTCCCATTACCAAAATAAGAACCTTGCACTGCAACACTGAATGCAAAAGCTCGATGCAGTGCGCTACATGCAGAGAGCTTAAACACACTGAAACATGTGCTTACTGTAACAAGCCTCCATAACTATCAAGAAAACAGTACTAACCTCAAGGGAGACATCCCTCCCACACCAAATACAGCTCTCTGAAATAAACACTCCCCATTCCAAGCAGAGAGGGACAGAGAAAGACTATTTAGTCACTAATTAGAAAATGGTGCCAAAAAAACTCTGAATTGTTACCTGTGGTCACAAAGGAAAACTCCTCCAGAAAGGCCACTGGTTTTAATAGCACCTACCTCCAACAACATCCCAGAAAAAAAAACAAAACCCAAAAAACTAGAAATCCCTCCAAAAACAGATAGGTATTTCCAAAAGTCCGGTGACAGAAAAACAGGCAAACAGCATTCCACAAAGATCAATGAGTACCTTAGACACAGAAACAGGCCTTTCTGATACTGACTTCTCCATGTTCTTCAGTGAAGATGACTGCACAGTAGACTACACTTTCTTCAGAAATCTGAGTATTGTGGGTCACAAGACTGGAATCCTCTTCAAAACTGCAGATTGTGAAAAAAAAAAAAAAAAAAAACAGAAAAAAATCAAGGAAAAAGTATGTCTTATAGGGGCAAGACACACATTCCACTTTCATAGAGGAAAAAACAGAAGCTGCAAAACAAAGTGAAGATGTGTTGTATAAACAGGATCAAAAGAAAGAATCACATAGCAGGGCAAGGCCAGTGGAGGGTCTCCTGACCCTGTTCTTCCTCCATTACCTAATCTTTCCTCTGCCCTACCCTCCACAGGTCAGATTCAGTAAAGTAAGTGGAAAATATCTCCATTGGACTGTCTGCAATTCCATACGCTTGAAAGCCACACACAATAATAGAAAATACACCAGTTCACAGGTTATATACTTCTAGGGACACCAAGGGTGAAAGGACTTCATGGGGCCGTCACCAAAAAATCCTGTACACAACTTAGAAAAAGGCAAGACTTTATATAGGAAAGTTCCTACCCAAACTGAATCAGTATTGCATGCACAACTGTAGTAATGCTGGATATAACACACGCAGCAAACATTTCAACCCACAAGGAAGGAAGTCTTTTAGCAGGCTTTTTGTTTCAGAAATTAGTAAATATAAATCAGAAGTTAACTTCTACTCTAAACAGTTGTTCATAAAGCCTCCCTGCTTCCTTTCCACTGAAGACAAAAATGGCTGAAGTCTTGGGGAGTGTGGAGGTTTCTTCCTAATATTTGATTTTCTCATCACCATTTTACAGGAAGATTCAAGTTCTTTCCATTACTGAATTGTGCTAGGCCTGGAAAGGGTCCCTGGCCTCATCCTCCTCCTTCTGACACACACACAGAAAACAGACACAGTTTAGATCAGGCATAGTTGATGGTCTGGTAACACACTGCAAAAAATTCCACTCACAGGATCAGTGAACTTTAGCATTTGATCCTGCAAGTTAACACACACCACTAACCACTACTGCCTTATGTGCACCAATTCCCTTCTTGCATTTGAAGAAAATGCCCAAGTCATTTAAACTGCCCTCCTTTACAAAACAAAAAGAAAAAAAAAAAAAAGCCTGTGAAAGTGCCAACTTTCCAGATGAAGGCTTGAAATAATTCTTCTTCTGGTTACAAGTCTTCCATGCCACCAAGATGACATGATTCTGCTTAACTTAGGTTAATACATACCCAAAAGCCAAGATGGATTACGTTCTGCCCTAGACTACTGACCGGGACTAGGCTGAGAGATATTGGTCCAAGAAAGCTAATATCCCATAAATGTACATTATCTAACATCAATCAGTCTTTGTTACCAGAAATTAACTCACTTCCAGAGTGAAACCCAGCCTTCCTTTCAGCCTTTGTTTCTGTTTCTAGAAGGTGCCTCGTTCACAGTTCAGAATATCAGCACTTTTCTTAGTAAAGAAAAAATACCAAAGAAGTTTCAAGTCTTTCTATGAGCCACATTCAGATGTTCCTTCAGACAGCTGGCGCACACACTGGACATAGACACCAACTGTCTCTGCTCACAGGTAGCCCTGACAGTATTTACAAAGTCCATCTAATAAGGGTAACTTGCTGTTAAAGGATCAAACTATTTCAAAATCAGGAAGAAAGCAGCAAGGGGTTATGAACAAAATCTGATGTTTCCTGTCTGTCTTCCGGGTTCTAATTAAATAGGAGTGCAAAACCTTTATAAGTTTTGAATCACCACTTCTCAGTGTTGTTCAAGAGAACCCAAAAATGAAGGAGGAAGGGAGAGAAATTTGTTTCAGCAAAAGTTTCAAAGGTTTCAAAAAAAAAAAAAGTATTTGTTCTTTGTATTGATGGCAGGAAAGAAATGAATGTGATACTCTTCAAAAGCTACCTTTTGGAGGATACCCTCCAAATTGGGAAAGACAATACCATCTCATTTCCTCTCTTGTAAGGCAAAAAAAATCCACAATCCACTAACAGCAACACCCCTCCACCTCTTGAACTAGAAACAGAAATAGAGGGAACAGCAGGAATGGAGGAAAAGCTATATTTATTGCCTTCAACTAACCTGTGAGATTCTTTCGTGCATTCAGAATGACAATACTTTGATGTTTGATCAAAGCTTCAATAATGAATCTAGAACTCTGAACAAAACAGAGGATAGAGAGAAAAAACTAACCACAAGCATTGCTAACAAAAATCTTGTCAACAAATACTAACCTTAAGCAACATCATTCATTGGAAAGAAGCTTCTGTTCAGTAAATCCCTTCAAATCTTTTTATTAGGCATTATTTTAAATAACCTCACAACCCAAAGTAGATAGGTATGCGTATGTGGGTTTACAAAGTCAAATTCTAATCATGCTGGTAAATCGTCAGAGTTTTGAAGAGGACAAAATCCTAGGAAAGACTTGGTTGTTCTCCAATAATAATTATTACTAAAGCACTCAGCAGAAACATAAAAGCATCTGTGATGGCTTACTGTTACACCTAAGAAACAGGGTCAAGAGCACAAGAGTGACTTCTCGTGTTCAGAACCAACAAGGATGTCTCAGATCTTTGAGCTCCTTCAGTGCTACTGATGAGCTCCCTAACACCACTCAGAGCACCTACCTGGTGCTTACAGTACTAGATGATGCAGCTTCAGCAAAATAGGGGGCAAAGGTGATCAGCCTAGGATATCCAAATTCCTCCCAAGAGCTATGATCTGGCTTACAGGCCCAAATCAGGCCATAGGAAGCCAGTACATCTTTCCACTGGAAAGATCTTTGGAGAACAAAGGAAAAGAGCGAGCAGAAATTGTCAAAAGAGGATGACAGCAACTTCTTTGCAAGCCTTCCCCTCTCTTTGCAGTCTTTCTCCTAGGAATGTAGATTGGAGAGGCAGGATTGGAAAATGGTGACTGCTGCTCCAACTTGTAACTGCATGGTGTTCACAAGTGTCCGAAGGAGGTAAGCTGCAGGAAGAGTGGCCCATCTTCATGAAAGAAATTCTGTCAGCCTGAATTTAAGTTTGCTGTAAAAGGGAATACCCCCGCAACTAGCTAGGGGTGTGTGCAGTGTCTAACTAGACAAGCTGGCCTAACTTCTGCCATTTTATCTGCAGAGTGCATGAGGTAGAAAAATCAGAAAGACAATCTACAGGCACTTATACCTAAGTCACAAAAGAGACTGGGGTATGAGATCCAGAAAGCCTCATGGGTAAGGCTCACATCTCTGGCTCCATCTCCCCAGGGAACCCAAGACCTAAACTATTTCTCAACTCCTATAGAACAGGACTGAAGGCCACTGAGTGAAATTAATCCCCAGTCAGACTGGGCTGAACTCACTCCATAGATATGTCAGGATCTACAGTTTCTAAGGCCATTTACAGTATATGATGTCAGCACTAATGCAGACATTTAAAGAGTATCGTGTATGCAAGAACTTAATTAACTTGAGTCTTGCCTGAAGCAGAAATAAAGCTGCCAAAAAGGCAGGTGTAAGAGGGAGATCAGAGAGAGATGCCCCAAGGGCTAACTAGTCAGCAAGAGATGAGATACAGGATTTCATTATGCTGTGGCCTAAGAATGGAAAACATTAAGCAAGTACTTTACTCCATGAACAAGTAAACCACTCCAAACCAGTTGGTCTGCTCACTCTGAGTATCATAGGGTCTTACAGAGCTTTAGGATCTTTACCAGTTGAAAGATGTAGCAGTACCCATCCAGCCTGTGGAAGCTGTTCAGAAACACCACAGCTCTAAGTGATTCAGGAGTCAGTCAGCCACCTGGGTTTTTGTTGTTTGGGGGGTTTTTTGTTTGTTTGTTTGGGGTTTTTTGTGTTGGGGGTTTTTTTTGTTTGTGTTTGTTTGGTTTTGGTTTTGTTTTTATTTCCCCCCTCCACTCTGCTACTTGCTCAGTAGCAGGCAGCCATCACTTCTGTGTCAGGGATCATCAAATGACCTGAAGTAAGTCATGTATAAATTAACAACACTCTGGCTCTAGGAAGAAATACTTGGAGAATCTAATCTTATCTGTTTTCTTTCACAGTGCAGATGAGCACACCTGTGTGCTCTCAATCATCACTCTTCCTTTCAAGGCTAAGCTGGCATACTCATAAGCCTCCTGATAGGAAACGAGTAGTTCTTTAACACTTCTGTAACACTGCAAAGGTGTTCAAACTTCAACACCAAAGCAACTTCCACTGCTAAGGCAACTGTTATGCTAGAGATCAGCTTGTGAAAACATGAAAGTGTTCAGTCTGCCTTCCCTCCACAGAAGGGACGCTGTGCACGCAGCTGTAACCGAGGTGCCTTTTGACATCTTCATTTCCTGAGTTTAGTCGAACCCTGTCCAGACTCACCTGATAAGCCTTCTGAAGAAGACTGATGTCTTCAAGGAGTACTAACAACATTAGAGAAAAGACTGGAGAATATCTTTACCTGCATTTGCTTCCGTTGCAGTCATAAACTTTAACTATTTCATTTCCTGCTTCTAGTTCCCTCTTCTTACTGCACAAAGATGGACCAACACTACAGCCTAACCCTGCTCTTAATCTGCTAAACTCACCAAATTCATGGAGGAAAGCATTACAGGTAGAGTGCCCAGGAACCTCTGATAAAGGCTGGCAAAGCAGCACTGGAAACCACTGCCTGGGTAGGAAGCCAGATTTTTGGCTGATGTATATTTCGTGAGATAGACCAGCTGCTGCCCACTCTAACTACCTCTGCAGAGTTTTTGGCAGGCATGCACAGTCCAACCATGAGGACATTACAGCCTGCTACCTGCTTAGCTCCTATGGGTCTCACACACAGACAGCAGGCACCTGCCAATAGCCAGAGGCCAGACTGTCCAAGCTGTCCTGGCAGCCTGCTATGCTGCCAGCGCCAGATTAGTGACGTACCTGAGCCAGCATGCATGCTGCAGGACAAGGGCCCTCCATGACCCTTGCTACCAACCACAGTTTTTAGAAGGACGGCTCTGGCTTCAGGAAAGCAGGCTGGTTAACTCACAAGTAGAGGGGTCACAATACGGTTACTAAAGAGCCACCAACTAATATCAAAAAGGATAACTTGCACAAATGCCCCAAGTACTGGACTTAACCTAGCACCTAAACATCAGTAGTGATCTCAGTACAGCCATTCTCCTGCAAGAAATGCCAGGTTCTAAGCCGGTCTCAGTTTCCCAGGAAACACCTTTCCTCCTCTGACATAAAATCCTCAGATTTCACCTGTCTCCATACTCTGAGTTTTCCCTCCTTGGAGAGCACAGAGCTCTTGTGCCTCAACTCAGCAAACAGACTCGTTTAAAGGGTAAACACTCTGAGCAACTTTGCTGGAACAGGGCCCAACACTTTAAGACCTCTAGTCAAAGGCTTCATGATTTAAAAAAAGACATATGTATCGACAGAAGACTAGATACTCAAACAGGAACAGGACAGGAATTGCTTGTCTTTCAAGTAATGGCTAGTTCAATAATACGCCAGCACCACGTTAATACTAATATTGCTCTTAAGTAGGTCTCATGAGTGTCAGCCAAGTTCAGACCCTTCCTAACAGGGGAAAGTCAATACATGCAATAAGCTGTAATAGAAGCAGCCTCTCAGTCCCTCGCATCAGCCAAAAAAACATTGGCAAGAGACTGCCACGGCACCCACAAGAACAATGGGCAACAGGCCAAGAGCGGCCAAAGAGCCAGCGCCAAACCCAGAGAGAACGAAAGGCACAATATTATCTTGCGAGCCGGTGTAAGAAGCACGAAGTCAGCCTTTCTTCCTCCCGCTCCTCGCCCGGAGGAGGCGAGCATCCTCCGCCCGCCCGGAGCACGCAGAGAGTGCCGCAGGCATCCTCCCGAGGCCGGCGCTTTCCTCCTCCCCGCCGGCAGACCAGCTCACCCGGAACAGCCCTGAAACCCCGCTCCCGTTCCCATCTCTTCATCACAAAATAAAACCGAAAACCCACCCGGGTAGCACAACCGTGTCCACCCCAAACCCCGCAGCCCGCCATCCTTCCCTGCAGTCAGGGAAGCCCTCCCAGCGCAACGCCTCCCCCACCACCACCCCCCCGGCACATTGATCGTTTAACGGCCGCCCCCACAGAGGCGAAGTAGGCACTCCCAGCTCTCCCCCCACCCCTCCCTCTACTCCGTGGATGATGCAACGGGCGTCGAGAGGGAGGCAGCTGCTACCTCACCCACGCGAGCTCCTCGGGACACCACCGTCACCACCGCCCACCCGCGCTGCAGGCACAGCACACCGGCGAGGAAGAGGAAGAAGAGGAGGAGGAGGAGAAAAAGGAGTGGCGGTGTGTGGGATGGGGGTTAAAAAGAACCCGCGGGCACCGAGGCACCGCCCCGGCACCGCCCCCCGAGGGGAGGGGAGGGGAGCGGGCGTCGCCATTGGCCGCCTCGGGGGCGTTGTCAAATCAGGGACAGCCAATAGGGAGGCGGCGCGCGGCCACGGGGCACTGCCGCCTGCAGCCGTGTGGCGACCGGGCCCCGGCCGGGGGCGTGCCCGGCCTCAGGCCGGAGCTCTGAGGGGGAAACCGGGGACAAAACGGCTGGGTTTCGCCAAACGGGTGCCCCAGAGCCCGGGGGCAGGGTTCTGTCGGGAGCGCGCCCAGGCCTCGGCCTTCGAAGGCCGTGGCCATGAGGAAGAAAGAGATGTCCACGGGCTGCTTGTAACTCCCGAGCTCCAGGCCTCTGCCAAATTTGGGGGAAAAAAAATACCCGTCGCATCAGAGGGGCTGCTGTGAGGGGAGTTTCAAGGGTGGGGCTGCAGTCGAAGCCCCTGAAAAGGCCTCAGGGCTGTGCTTCTGGGCACCAGGCCAGCCTTGTGGCCCTGTCTCAGCTTGCCCAAGATCAACATCAGAGGAGAGACAGAGGGAGAGGGTCCAGGTGTCTCTGGGTCTGGTGTCAATGCCTGGAAGTGTCCAACCTGGAGTGGGGAGTAGCTTGTGAAGGCCCCAGCTGGGAACTGCAGGCTGGAAATGGCGCTACAAAAATGAAGTGTGACCATCTTTCTGAAATGAACCCACACCAGTCATTTTGCTAATAGCATTTGTGCCACGAATTAGGAAATGGGTTTATCCCAAAAGGTGCCAAGCCCTAAGACTGACTCTGAAAAACACCTAAACGTTTTCTTTGAAGCTCCCATGTTGCCTGCAATTTGGCTGCTGGTGTGTTTGCTGGCACAGAGGCAGGCTGGATGCTGCTTGTGAAGAAGGAGCCAAGACCAGGCTGGATGAGGCTCTGAGCAACATGGTCTAGTGGGAGGTGTCTCTGCACATGGCAGGGCGGTTGGAACAAGATGATTTTAAGGTCCCTTCCAACTCTAGCCATTCTATGCTTCTATGAAGCAGCAGCCACTTTGAGCCTTGTAGGCAACTGTGTCCTAGCCAAATTGGCCTCATCTATATAAGTCCTTATGGCATCAATGCAGTGGATCATTTTTATGCCCTGATGTCATTATTGCACTTCTGATGGTGTCTGAGAATGTGATAATGAGGTATTCCCCTGGGAGGTCACTCAGTGTCACAGTGGCTGCGTCTGCACTGTTGTGAATGGAGCTTTACAATATGTAAGAGGGTGCAGGTGAATTTAAGACGCTCGGTGCAAATTGTTTCAGAATAATTCTTGATAACCACAAGGTGCAACCCAGAAATCCTTGCATGAAAGCATGAGATACCAAAAAAGACTTACCAGAGTGAAACATCTCAAGGACACAGCTTGTTGCTGTAGAAAGTCCAAGCAGCACTTTCTTCTGTATCTATAAAAGATACCAATAAAGAGAAAAGCAATTCACAGTAGCTTTATTTTAGAATATGATTCACCTTGAAGTGTTCCACGTGTTTTAGGCAATCGAAAGAGTGGAGACAATTGTACTGCATGTCTCCATGTGTACCTACAGATATTACTTAGTGTAGCTATTTGGAGAGCATTGCAGGCTACATAAAAAATAAAACTAAACAGGGTGTTTTAATCAAATGGCAAAAAGAGATTTTACAACTGGATGTGACTGGTCTGAAGCTGAATGACCAGCCATAAGGTTACAATGTCAAGGGTCTCTCTGGTAAGAAAATGGACCATAACTAGAATATGAGGTGAAATTTATGAAAAAACACAGGAAAGGCACAGAGTGATTAAAAACAAATAGAGAGAAGAGCCAGGTATTTTATATTGTCCTTAAATAAACAGTGACACTGAGGCAACTGTTTCATTATATATGCTAAAAATCCATAAAAATTACAGAGAAAAATCCGTGTTGATGGCAAATTACATTACTATTTCCCTACCCATTTCTGGATCAAAGTAGATGTAAACCTACTTTGCATTCCATGTTGTTATTCTCATTTTCCTAAAGATTTACCAGAAAATACTCCTCTTAAACAGGACAATTATTTGCTTTAAATCCCAGTTTGCCTAGCTAATTATGCCTGAAATGTGCATGTAAAGGGAGGTTTGCACAAGTAAGCATTAGCCCCACTTGTAAATTGTAAAAACATGTGGAATCAGATTCTAGCTTGCATTTGGTGCAGCTAGATTATAAAATGGCACAAGGGGAATGCAGAGTGTAAAAACAGTGACATCAGGAACATCTGGCCCTTGAAATGGGTATCAGAAAAGAATTGAGACACATGTGAGGGCACACGTGCGGCCCAGCTGCAAAGCACAGCAAAGCAAAAATCCATGAATATTTGGAACAGAATGGGTGCAGGTGCTTGAAAACTGCAGTTGTACCCAATGGAAAGCACCCAAGGAGGGATAACCATACCTTTTATGCCTTTCAGGGGGGACTGAGCCAGCTCTTCTGCCTGATAAAGTGCCGGCCTCCCAGCAGCCACTGCACATACCTTCAGGCAGATGGGCATTGTCATACGAAATCGGCAGCACAGATGGATTTGCCACATCCTGTAAAATGTGAAACAGATACCTCAGAGAGTGACAGCACTTGGCATATTGGAAACTATCTGAACATAATGTCTGAGGCTAATGAGAGGGATTTGTAATTGCACCACAGCTCTGCACTCGGAATTCCATCTCCTTCACCATGTCAGCAGCCAGGTGAAGGCAAGCTAGCAACACTTACAAGAAAACAGGAATTTTGACTTAAAAAACTGACTTAAAAGATATCCACAGCAACAATGACCCACAACGTGCCACTGGCATTAGTGGGATTAAAATCAGCCATTGAAACTGGGAATGAATGCACAAAGCTTTTCTCTACTCCACTACCCCCTAATTAGACCCATTATGGCAGAGCCAAATCAATGGGACACTTAGATTACTTTTCAACCCAGCCTTACAATTAATTCCCATAAATCAGCAGGTCACCACCAGTTTCATAAGTGGAGCCACTTAAGCCATTTCCTGAGATCTGACATTGCTTAGCATTATTTTTCTCCCAAGGAGTAAGAGTAGTTGTGGTGAAGGTTGATATATAGTTTAATATACTTTTTAATATAGTTTATTGTTTGATCAGCGTAGGGGCAATGTGAAACTGACTAGAATATTAACATTGAAATAAATAGCTTGTTTAGGAGCAGCAAGCAGAGAATGTTGGTTTTTGTATCAGTGATGAGCAGACAGGCTGAAGACTGGGAGGTTCGAGAAGAGAGATCCCTAGGACAAGTGCGATCAGTGATGAAAGGAGGAGTGGGGCAGGGGAAAAGGTAAATGCTGTCGTGGTAGGACCTCTGGAGGAAGAAGATCAGATGGAGGAGGCTTTTTGTGAGAGACTGATGAAGTAACCTAAAGAAACAGTGGTGCTTTGATGGTACCAAGAGCCCAAGGGGAGAGCACAAGGCTATTGCACAAGCTCGTAGAAATGTTTTTATACGAAGGAAGGAAAAAACAGCCCAAGAAGAGCCACTCCGCATTTTAACTGCACGGGAGAGGCTGCAAGCAATTTGGAGGACAGAATCATAGTTCAAAATTGTCTGTGACAGACTGGAGAAATGAGATGAGAAAGTACCAGGGAGTTGGCCGATAAGGACAAATGCAAAATTTTACATCCAGGCAGGAGGAATCAACAGCTTGAGTCACCATCTGGACAGTAATTGCGTAGAGTGGAAGGTATAACTATAGTGCCATGCAAGCTCAATGTGAGTCAACAAGGCCCTGCTGTTGTGAAAAAAGCAAACATCATACAGGGTTATGCAAACAGGAATATAGTCTGCAGGACACATGGCACTCTCAGCATTAGTGCACTTCGTTGAGGTACCATGTCCCATCTGGAATGCTGCATTTCAAAAAAAGATATCGCCCATGTGGGATATGGCCTGAGGAGCGCAGCAAGGAGGCGTAGAGAGAAACATGGCCCAGGAGAAAAGACTCGTTCAGAGAAGAGAAAACTGAAAAGAGGCAGAGCTGTCTTCATTTAGCTAGAGGGCAATGAGGAGGGGCATAAATATTTTTTCATGTTCCTTCACAGTAGGAGAAAGTGAGAAAGGTCAAATTTACAGCAAGGAGGATTTAGGCCAAACATCAGAACCATAACATTGCTTAGGCTAGAAGGGACCTCCTGAGGTCTGCAGTCCAACGTCCTGCTCAAAGCAGGGTCTGTCTAGAGATCAACCCAGGTTGTTCAGGCCTTGTCCACTCAGGTCTTGAAGGCCTCCCAGGACAGAAACTGCACAGCCAGTTCAGCACCTCGCTTAATAGAGAAAATGTTTTCCCTATACCCTGGAACCTCCTCTTTTTTAATGTATTACTTCAGCAAAGATCCTGACTTTTCCTCTTGCTCACCTCCCTTGTAGGCATAAGGAGGTGGCTGTGAGGTTCTCCAACAATCATCCCTTCCCTGGGCTAAGCAAGCCCTGCTCCCCCAGCCTGTCCTCCCAGGGCCAGCCCTCCAGCCCCTGACTGTCTTGGAGGCTCACCCCCCACCAACTCACTGCAGGTTACTGAGGTCTTTTCCCTGTTGGGTGTCCAAAACAGTAGCCAGTATCTAGCTATGGTCTAACAGGTGTCGAGCCCAGGGGCATAATCACTTCCCTCAGTTGGCTGGCTGCAGATAGATACCAAGGATGCAGTTTCCCCTCCTTTGCTTCAAGGACACACTGTGGCCTCATGTCCAGCTTGCTGCCCACCATGACCCCTAGGGCCTTACCTGCAGAGCTGCTCCCCAGCCAAGCAACCTGTGCCCTGCCATGGGTCGTTCCACCTAAGGGGTAGGACTTTGTCCTTGTCCAGTTCCGTGAGTTTGCTGCTGGCCCATCCTTCCAGCTTGTCCAAATCCTTTTGGATGACTGCCTTGCCCTCTAGTGTGTCAGGCACACCACCCCAGTTTGGTGTCATCCACAAAACCAATGAGGACACGCTCATTTTCTCCTCTAAGTCACTGACCAAAAAACCATAAAATTCAATCAGTACAGATACTGGCACAGCCCCATATAGTACTCATAACTGGTCTCTAGGGAGGGTATGAACCACTAATCATTGCCCTCTAAGCCCAATGACCCAACCATTTTTTCTCTCATCTGACAAGCCACCCATGCAGACTGTAATAACCCAGTTTGGATACCAGGGTGGAGTGACAGACTCCATCAGAAACCTTGCTCAAGTCATCTGGTAGTACTGCAAGGAGGACATTATCTGCTGCTCTCCCATCACTAGCTGAACATGTCTTTTCAGTAAGGTGTTACTGCTACAACCACATGTGTGTTTGAGAACCACAGAGTTCTCCCAAGGACCAAAGGCTTGCCTCCTTGGAGGCTGAGCAATTAAATGTCTCTTTGTTGTGGTCAACATGGTCACACAAAAGGGTCAAACCCCATAAGTCAAACTCCTCCAGAACGAAAATACAGGCACAGACATTATTGAAACTGTTACTTGGTCAGCTTTTGGCCTGTCAGAAACTTTGGAATTTCCCTTGCCCAACCCCAGCCCAGCAAAGCAACAATTAATGTTGTATGGAATCCCAAAGTCAGTAGTTCAGCCTGCTCATGTCCTTTATCAAATCTCTTCCTCCTGCAGCTCCAGGCCTTTCATCTCCACCAAGAGGAAGGATCCTCCAATCCTCCATGTTCACTAGAGAGGAAGGAAAAAGGAAGAGGAAATAACGGAAGATGCAGGACTGTTTTGATCTGTGGTCTCTCAGTAGTAGCTCTCAAGGCAAAGAGGGGTGGGGTAGAAAAGAGAGGAGCAGCTTCTTCCCCTGGCTCTTCCCACAGCTCTCAGCCCCAGGAGGCAGGCTGGTACATAGGCTGCTGCAGGACCAGCTCCTCCTCTCCCTCCCTTCACCTGGCTGCAATCCAAGACATCTCCAGGAAGAAAGTGAGAACGATCTGAAACACGGCTGATATTCGGTCGCATAGGTAGCAAGACTTGAAATCAAGCCAGGTGCTGGCAAAAGCACAGCAGGCCCAAGCCCGGTAGGCTAAAGGCTTTGAAAAATGAAGAGGCAGGGAGACTGGCTTGATCACTATCTGCATTTCTCCCTACTTAAGTCTCGTGGCTTGATGGCTCACTGAAACCAGAGCAGAAAGAATTTCTTCTCCTAACCAAAAGAGCAGCTTTGGAACAGAGACCTGGAAGCAGCCTACAGCATATCCAGTGCTCAGGAAAACAGCACTCTACATACCTTCATCAAAAACGCATGATTTTTTTCCCCAAAGGAACACCTGAATTGTATGAATTTTCTCTTCCTCATGGGAACGTATTTTTAAAGTATTTGGATCAAAGGGGCAACCGTACCCACACAAACTGCTACAGGGCTCCAGCATCCCACCACTTCAGCAGAAGTTACCACCTTTCTGCTCTGCTGATGCATGAACGCACACAACCTGCCTTTGGTCCCGTCAAAACCATCTAGTTAGAAAGCCAACACCCAAACTCGAGTCTCCTTCTCTGGAGACATTCAAAACCCGCCTGGATGCGTTCCCGTGTGACCTGATCTAGGTGTTCCTGCTCCGGCAGGGGCATTGGACTAGATGATCTTTCAAGATCCCTTCCAATCCCTGATGTTCTGTGATTCAAACTGAAATTTACACCAACCCCAATGATTATCAGAGCAGGGCTAAGAAGCGTGGATTTGGGTCTCAGTGGCTGGAGATAAGCACAGCCTTTCCCCCTCCCATTTTGCATATGGTGAAATGAAGCCAAGGGGCTACTGTCGGGCAGCAGATCAGGTTTCTTAGCTCCCACCATTCAAACCGGATTGATTCCACAAATGCCATTGAAAATTGAGACTTGAGATCAGTTGAATTAACACCTTTTTTGGCAGCAACCTCCATCAGGAAAGCAGCGGCCTTCTTGAAGTGCTTCTGAAATACGACAGGACCGTGGTATCGGGTAGCAGTGTCTTCACTAGCAGCTTCTTGCTGGAAGTTACAATTCCATAAGAAACAGAACATGACATGCATTAACAGATTCAATCTTTACAGCTGATTAGCACCTTGCTGACACGGGAGGTTTGTTCACACAGTCGAGGAGAACTGCTCGGATTTAACAAATTGAGTATTGCAAAAAGAATTTGGAGGGATTTGTAGCCACCAACCAAAGAGAAGTAACGTTGGCTAACCAGACTAATGCAGAAACACTGATGCATAGTTTTAGAACGCATCACAGATCAATTCAATGTGAAGGTGCACTGATTTATCCCGCAGATGTTTGGCAGTAACTTTGATTATTTTTTTTTTTTCAAAAATGCACTCCAAGGTAAAAGCGTGCTCTCTGTAATACAGCTCAGCATCCTCTTTGCAATAACTGGCGAATACAGCTTCAAAGTGTTCTCCTCTACGACAGCCTTACCTAGGAGGCATTTACTTCCTCACCAGCTGAAAGCGAGCACACACCGACTCCGCTCCCTTTTTCAGCTCACCTCTTTTCCTGAAGCGGACCTGCTTTTTTTTTTGGGGGGGGGGCAGCCATCAGCGCAGCAGCAGCAGCAGCAGTTGCAAGCCTTTGGAGAACGGAGCGATTACCATCCCCACCCCACCTCCTCCCGCCAAATTGCCGCGAAAGCAATTTCATTTCTTAATATACACGACATGCAGTTTAAGGTGCTGTCGTAGAATAGTGGCAATGGACCCAAGTCGCTCGTGCCCGAAGTTTCGGAGCCGGAGCATTAGGAAGAATCATCTCTAAAAAGCCATGACCCCTCTTCAGTTACTCATTTCTTCAATTCAACATGCTCCTTCTGTCAAAAGCGAGCCACCTTGTTCTCTACAGACCACCCCACCACAAACTTGCGGGAGCATCTCACCAGAACCCTTACCATTAAAAAAAGAAAAAGAAAACAAACCTAACATAAGACACAAACCCCAACTCCTAACCCCAAGTTGCAACTCTTGATACTTCAACTTTGTCAAGTAACTATGGGGAGGTGGTTTTTTGAGGGTTTTTTTTCCTCCACCAGGCCCAAACAAACCAGAAGGCGAAGAATCACTCAAAAAAAACCAGCTCAAGAGCTGTAACTTTGTAGCTTATGTCTCCATTAGTCATTTGAAGAGCAGGATCCCATCTGAAGGAAAGGGATAATTTTTGTCAGATTCTTATAAAAAAAAAAAAAAAAAAGGCTTTATTTTGAACAAGTTTTCTCCATTTGGTTTTACAGTCTCAGCATACATCATATTCATGGACAAGCAGCATTTTCACAGAATAAGAGCCAAATACAAAGAGGAAGCCACTTGGGATTAACAGTTTCAACCTAATTGACTCAGACTTCAGAAAAATACCTGTATGCTGTCACTTATTTGAGGTAAAGGGATTCCATAAATTAAGATCCACTGTTTAACAGAAGAGCCAACAATGAAGTATTTGTGAGAAGCAGGGACCTTTGGGAAGGAGAGGAAAAAAAATTTAAGACACTGTGAGCAACAACAGAAGGGGGAGGTATGATGTCCACCTTGTATTGGTATAATACGGTTTGGATTACCATGTATGAATGCTTAACCAAATTTGTGCAGTTTAAATTTCAAGTTTGCTGAATTTTATTGGTAGTATAGTCTTAAAAGGTGACAACGTATCTTCAGTTAGGTTCATGAGCTTAATTTATGTGCTGAATGCTGTCCTTAGGTAATCATTACGCCATCAGGTAGTGCTTGGAGCATGAGCTTTTTCCTTCCAGTGTCCAGTCAAGTCCATTGCTTTCACTGCCCTTTATGACATATTCCAGTTACATGGTTAATCATTGGGTAGCTGTGCAGGCAGACCATAAAATGATGCAGTTGGTGGGATTCAAGAGTGCTTTCTTAAGAAAAATTGTATTGGGGGAGGGGGAGAAATCAATCTTCTGCTGTCTGTTCACACACAAATATACCTGCAGTTCTACAGGGTTTAGATGAACAGATGGAAACTGTTCCGGGGACACATTTATTTATATTAGTTTAAATTTTTTTTATAGCGCAAATCAGCTTCTGTCATTATTGCTGTGAAAAAAATACTCTAAACCTTTTTAAATAGTATCCGTGTTATACTAGATACTGTTTTAAAAAGCAGGAAGAGCATCCTCACCTTTTTGACCTTGAGATTTAAATTAGCTCACTAATAATCCTGTATCTCACTAAAGAGGAAATGGAACTGGATTCATATCCTGTTAACTGCAAGAGCGAAATTACCAATGTTCAATTCCTAACGCATAGCAGAAATAACAAAAGCTTTCAGTTCAGCCATCTAATGCCAGGCACTGTTCAATTTCTTCCAGTGAAAAGAAAGCATAATTTGATTTACGTACTTGCAACAAAACATTAAGCAGTGAAGTTATCTTCACACAGAGATACTTTCTCTAAAAAAAAAGTTACTGGCAAAATAAATTCTACAATCTGGTTGGCCAAACCATCCAGTGTATACAAAATAAATTCAAATTGACCTGGTACAAGTTGTAAAATGCAAAGAAGGTACATTTAGAAAAGTTCATTTCTCAGTATTATTTTGTTTGGCAGCTCCAAGTTCCAGTGAGCAAAATGGTTTTATACTTATTTTGGAGGCAGAGAGAAGCAGCTGGTTTCTTAGTCTGGCTATGTAATGCTTCCATATATTTTCCATTTATTTCCCTTTTTTTTTTTAATAATAATCAAGGAGCAGATTTATTATTTAGCAAGTTATCTGACTCAGAACTAAATCACTAGCAAATTCTCTCCTCCACTGGAAACCTGTATTGTGTTATGCAGCTTCATGTCCATAAAGTCTTATCTTGCAGAAATATGACCATTAACCAAATTTTCTTACTACATTTTGAATAAAAGCAGACATGAGTGAAGTTAAACTGCAAGTCAGCCATTGTACAAATTGTCTCTCAAGATATTCCAGCAACATTTCAATTACAGCTTTAAGAGACACATGACCTACAATATATAGCTTTTCTGCAACTGAAACTTAGTCAAAAAAAGATGTTGCTTTTGTGAAAGAACTGCCATTAGCTGGTTTTCAGCTAACATTCATTAGCCTTTATCACACTTCAGACTATTAGAAAGCCAGTCAAGGTAGAAAAAGAATTATTTTCCACTAGCACCCAATTAGGATCCTATGACTTTGAACACTAACGAAATGCATTTCTTCAAGTGGCAAATAAGAGAACATAGATTGAAAAAACAAACAAACAAAAAAAAGAACATTAGTCTTAGGAAATCTGGTCCTTGTATTTAGGACTTTGCATTTCCTACAACAGATCCTACACATCATGTTGCATGGAGCTTGGGTTTTTTTAAAAAAACGACTCACCTGCCTATTATAAATCACTGCAATAAAAATACTACATTTTTCCCCACACTGCACTAGGTGACTTTCTTTCCAGCCAAAGAAAAGAAATTTAGTCAAGAATCATAAGAAAAAAAAAATAATACATTGAACTATGAACTCTGGCACAGCCAGGAGTAGCATCTCAACTACTCCGGAGTGCTTAGAAAATAGGCTTTAGATTTTACACCAAGAAATTGGATTTATTGTAAATGCCACAGTCACATTGATAGACAGAGCACAGACTTCTGGTAACAAACAAACATACATTTTTGTAACTAAGCGTTTCTACTTGGTAAATAAATGCATTTCGCACAGCCTTCCTTTTAAATGTGCCTAAACTAACCTAAATAAGCAGACAGCATAGCAGAAAAGGGAAACTTTTGTGAGTAACTGTTTCTTAAGCAGTATAGTATTTTTACTATGTATATAATATTTTATATTATATACACACACATTTTCATCAACAGTTCAAATTATACCCCATTAAAAAAAAAGACCAAAACCAAAACAAACCCAAAACTGGCGCTCCTCCAATACATTTACCACGTTTCCTTCAGGCATAGTTAATCCAGGTATTTGTCAAGTTAGAGGAATGACAGTTAAAAAGACTCCGCCCCCCCCGCCCCCACAAGAAACAAGTTACACAAAGAATACTGTATCACTACAAATTTTTTATTCAGAAGCCCATCTTTAAAAAAAATCTCATTATGAACTTGTTTGGTCAAACTACAACACTTTCTAGCAGACATACAGTAAAAATGGCATGGCTCAGAATCGACCAGATCTTTCACGATCTCTTGACCGCCTCCTATCACGTTCACGTCCTCCTCCTCCACCACCACCTCCGCGACCACGATCTCTGGATCTAGACCGACGTTCACGGGACCTCGACCTGGATCTATGCCTTCAAAGAAAGTGTGAATATTTTATTACTTCATCACATTCAGCAATTGACTTGCAGCACCACGCAGTGGAATGCTTAGGGATATAAGTAACGAGGGAGAAGAAAGACATCGTGACATTAGAGGGATTAACAAATTTACACTCAAGCTGCAAAACCACGTATTCACAAATGAACAAATTTAATACCAAGGAGTCAAACCCACACTGTTAGAAGACTCAGCTGTTCACTGTCCATCATCCATTGTAACGGGTGTGCAAAACTTAACCAAATGAGCTGTTTACTCAGCTGTTAATTAAAGAAGCAAGAGAAAGAGACACCTGCTTCTACAGTTATGAATGAATTCTCTTAACAACACAGAGCCAACGTCTACGCCTGTTTCTAAGTTCACTCCTTGTAAATTAATCGCATTAACTAGCAATTACGACCCAGTTCTTTTTCTTGCACAACCCTTCCAGAAGCCATCAGCATTTGCAAATCATCTTCCCTGCCTCTTAGGTCAATGACTTAAGCTCAGGAAGAAAGTTAAAACCACCTAGAATATACTGCTAACACAGCTACTATGGGTTTATAGTTTATATGGCACTTGTCAAGAAAAAGAGTGGTTTGAGTGTTTTTAAGAATTTTTGGAAACATCCAATTTTATAAGATAGATAAACAATATGTTTAGAAATTACAGCAAACTAAAAAGCTCAGGGAAATGAACGCTACAAGACCCAAGTTTGCAGAATACTGTTCCATAGTGAAATGTTTTGGGGTGGAAGTGCACGTGGTGGCGAATTTTACTATGAGAGACACATACATAGCTGCTGCATACCACTGAGCTGTCCAGAATTACTAAAATAGCTTATTATTCAAAAATCCTGGTTCACTCTACTTTTTTCTACTTGCAAATCTTTGATATATTTGATTCTGTGTAGAACTACTTTCAGGTCAGCCAGGTTTATACAATCTACCTGTGAAACCCCAATGACAAGAACAGCTTTTTAAGTATCAAGCCTTGCTGGCTAATCTGTGACAGCTTCAGCTGCACAAAGAATTTAAATAAGGCCAATAAAGACAGAATTGGATGGAGGATTCAGCTATTTCATGTTTTACCACAGACTGAAATTGGGCTACGGGTAAAACAATCATATTCCAAAGCCAAAAACATAAGTCTGGTCGTTCTTGCAATAAAAGACAATACATTTTAATTAGCCTTACTAATCCAGATCCAGATTCAGACTCAAGGTGATCAAAAAGCTAATGCAAAAACATACTTTGTCTTTTCATCATTCAAACATCTTGAAAACTTATATTTTAGTTTAAATTATTTGGGATATTATAGGAAAGCATTTAGGCACAAATGTGTAACACAATCTACATTTTTCCAAAGTTCAATTCATCCTCCCAAGTTCTAGGACTCGCAATTAGAGGCATTTATAGGAAAAACATGTTCACAATTCCAGGCTCCTTCTGTGTCTGAAAGAAACCTATAAAACTGTGCTCTGTATAAAAGGAAGCTCAACAATTTTATATGCCTGTCCTAAATAGCAAGGTCCTAAAAGCAAGTGTATTGAATCCAGTTTGAAGTGAACCATCCACAAGAGAGGTATCATAACAGCAGCAGTGGTACGAGCCTTTCTACAAGGTACCTTAATAAATAACGTAAATACATTTTATTATATCACCATATTTTCTTTTTTTTTTTTAATTAAAATTACTATCCTTTACCCTACTGAGAATTCCTAACAAGAAGGGTCACATTGTGAGGCTAGCGTTGGTAAAAAGTGAGCTTTTTTTACAGCAACTGCCTATTACTAACACTAAGGAATGAATACTGGCTAAAAGAATTAGCCATGAACTGTTAAAAAAAACCAAGGTTGGGTACTGAATACAATCTATAGATATGCTTGACTGTGCATAATGCTGATTCTGCCAAAATGCCCATTAGCCAAGTAGACTGCTTCTAACAGAGGCCAAAAGCATTCAGAAGACAATAAAATAGAGAAGAGATGTAAAGCCATACTTCTCCCAAATAATGTCTGCCCAGAACAGGTTGCTCCGAAAGCCAAGTCAGCCTCCAGCACCTTGCAGCACCACAGAGCAAGAAGCACCATATTTCCCCCCCTCCCCGTCCCAAGAAAGACTTATTCCTTTGTTCTAAACTGGCCACTTGCTAGCTTTAATTGATGCTAGCTTTAACAGCTTCATTAGGGTGTGTCAGAACTGCATTAGAATAAACAGTATGCCTTCAGAATTATCAGCAACTGGTCCTTAATTTACCCATTTTAAATTGTGTTTAAAAGCAAACTTACTTTTTACGACGCCGCCCATACAACTCGCGTCTTAACTCTCGAGAAATAGGCTTCAAATGCATAAAGTTGCAGAAGCCTCCTCGTGTACACTCTCTGAAACAGAATTCATGAGACAGTTAAAATTCCCAGCTCTACACCATCTCCATTCACCCTAAGCCCTAGTGGACCTCTAACCATCTAAAAGTTAATCATCTCTAACATGAAAACCAGTGAACAGCAAGCATCGTTTACTGACACTTGCTCGCTCCTAGATCAAAATCCTAAAAAGATGGCAAAAGCCAAGAGGCTGACTGCAGGTTTTCTACATTAACCATCACCCGAAATTGTTTTCTTCCTACACTAAGCTACACGTAGAGCCACACCAAAGCAACCACCCTGTCTGTGCAGAGCATTCCAAAGATAATTGTAGGCAAACGGGAAGTCACTTTTTACCCCATTTCATATTGACGGCAACAGGCCTCTCTGAAGTCAGTCACAGGTGAAAGCTCAGCATGAATGGGCTGCCCATTAAACCAGCGGTTGTTCAGGTCAATCACAGCCTTCTCTGCATCTTCTTCACGGCGAAACTAAAAGCAAAATTAACATTTTCTTATGTTACACAGAAGTAGAACAAAGAATCTCATCAAATCAGTTGTATCTGAGGCTTAGGACTAGTAATCAAACTAGAAGCTACTGCAGAGTTCCCGGGACAGTCCATCAAATGAAGGGTAAAGATGCTAGCTTTTCATTAATCAGGTCTCAGAGCTAATCACATCATCAGTATTTTCTCTTAATTATGTTCTATTTGGTCTTTCAAATTTTGTGGCTTATATTAAAAGATACGATAGAAGATGTGTTTTCTTAGTACAACATCTAACAAAGATGCCTAAGAGTATTGTCTAATAATGTCTGAATACTCTAAATGCAATGGATTTTTTTTAAATATTTAAGAGAGGTCTGCATGAGAACTCATTCACTTAAACTAGAATTTATAAATATCTGATCCTGTTTTATATGATGAACGTAAAACTTAAATTTGAAATTCCTTTTCACAGCTAAACAACTGAAGATTTTTAAAAACAACTTTGTGATTACGACCTACAAAGCTGAGAATTTTAGGTGTGAAAATACTTTCCGCTTAAGGGAATGTACAGTAAAAATACTCTTTTGAACTCTCACACACCCCCAACAATGTGTACACACAGTAAAATTTCTGCAGGTGACAACTGTGTATGCATTATCCAAAGAGATACCAAGGATTTTTAAGAACCAAACCTAAATGCTCCGAGTTGCACCTTAAATCACCCAGCTACTGCCAAATGTAACTTGGTTACAAGATGCTTTGTTTAACTGGGAAGTTAGAAAATAAATGCAGCTGTTGAAAATAAACACACCTGTTGCGAATAAACCTCTTCTCATAATGAAGTGCTTAAATGGCAGTGCGGTGGGAAGACAGACCCCAAATTAATCTTGGCAAACTAAACAGTCCAGCAGTGGTGACTGTGTTTGTAACAATGTAAAAAAAGAAGTGTTAATCTTTATGAAAATGACACAGATTTTGACTATCAAGAAAGCTTCTCATCTCTTTAAAATTTCTTTTAGATTCTATTCACATTTTCACTCTACTTTATACTGTGAAGCCTGAGAGGAGCTTATATCGTGAAGAGCTGCTCTCGCAAAGTCTACAAGCATAAGGTAGCTTTTTAAGATTATGAATCAATAAATACCACCCCTATTGATTATATAATATATAAACTGTCTTTTTACCCTACCTTCACATATACATTTCCAACTAGATGGTCTCCAAGGTTATCACAAACATTCATCTCCTCAACTTCACCGTATTTTTCTTCCATTTCTGTGAAGACCTCCTACACACAAAGCAACCAATTAAAAGTCTGCAGCACATCAGTACACAAGTATTGCATTTAGCAGCTAGTAAGCAGAAAAGAATGCCTTCCTTTAAAAACAACAAAGTAAATTATTTTTTTTTTCACATTTCTGATTTTAAAATTAGTACTTGCTCGGCCTGTACTGTGTCCATCTGTAAGTACAGCACTAACAGGATATAATAAAAAGCTATGGAAAACAGTAAGAATATAGTATTTACAGAATACATAAGATGCATTGAAAACATTACCTATAAGCCTTGATGCTATGGTTTTACTTAATTGTTTGTCTAGAAGCAAATTAAGTTTATCTTAAATTTACGGGAAAGAAGGGGATTATGGAATCAAAATGCTACACGGCTTAAGTGCTGATTTTTAAAGAAAGTAAAGCTGAAGCTAAGCTAACCAAAGGCTATACCAGGAAATAATTTAACTCCGAGAGTTTTAAGTTTTATATGAACAAATGAGGAAATAAGCACTTTTCTCTGAATCCATATAATTGTGCTACACACTGTATCTAACTCTCTTGTGTCAACAAATCCACACTTTAGAAGATGTAAAAATGCATTACGTACCTCAAAAAATTCATCATAATGTTCCTGCATCTCAACATCGCTCACGGCACCTGTAAAAATCAAGAGTCATATCAATTAGAGGCTATAAATAAGGAAGAAGAGATTTTGATCACATTACAAAACAATCTAGAGAGGCCATCTGGAGCATAAAAGACACCATATAGCATGGAGCTAACTAATAGGAATATTAAAAATAAGTATGCGTGAAGAGCTTTGAGTCCCTAAAGTAGTATGTCAAAACATTACATTGACATGATCAAATCAAAACAAGTTTTAATCAGAACCAAACTTGTATGCCACAAATTTGAAAGAAGGGGAAATGAATTACTTTGAAGTATCACTTAAATTTAATATACAGTCCCACCTTCTATCTACCAACAATTTTACCTAAACAGAAGGCAAGTGCTTTGTCACATTTGCGTACTTTAAACCATGGTAGCAATTTAGTGTTCCTCCTCCTAAAGGCATAATTTCATTTCAGCATGTACACCTCTCCAGTGTATACACTAGAATTTGATAGTTCACAATGTAACATAACCCAGAATTTTTTATTTTAAATTTGCTCAAAATAGTTCTTAAAACGACACACTTTTCTCAGCACCCTCAAAGAAGGGTACCATAATGCTTTGCAATAGAGAGCAAGTTTCTAATTTAATTTTCAGTATCAGTTTTTCTGTAGTCCTGCAGAACACCTTTTAGTGCAAGACAGGCCAGCCATATATTCAGGTTAGATTATTTTCATGCTCCAAGCTAGACTTTAACAAATGAGTGCTGCTTGCCTGCTGCTATTAAAAAAAAAAAAGTTTAGCTGATTTTGTTCAAAGCCTTAAGAATATAAAAATGAATTTATATCTTCCAGTCTACAGCATTTTAAACTACATTACGCTGTATACATTAAAGCCTAATGAATTAGCTCTTCCACAGTTAAATGGTTTATTAAAATCAAGCAGAGTGGTTTTAAAACAACATCTGCATACACAAATTTTTCTAGCCTTTAAATTACAGACAGTACTGGTTCAGTGCACAGAATGGGAAAGACAAACTGAGCCAACAAAGCTGAATTTATTCACTTTGGGCTGCTATGAAAAAAACAAAAGAGGTGGTTTGGACTCAGCCATTTTTAGCTAGTATTACCATTTGGATGAACTTTAGAGCCTTTGAAGAAAACGTAATATTAACCAGTCATGCACTGGAACTTGAATTACTGTGCTTTAACCCAGCTCACCTCCTGAAGAAGGTTAAGGGGTCTTTGTTATATAGTTTAGGCTCACAATGTTTCAGCACTTTTGCTTGCTTTTAAGAGCCTTCTTCTTCCCCATGGTTATACAGCAAATTAAGCAAATATCAAACATTAAACCAGTATTTCTAGACAGTTTAATACTTAACTACATACCTAAAGTTCTGCCAACACCACTGATAACAGCTTACTAATACCTGACTATGTCGTGATATATTTTTTTAAAGATATCAGACAGGGGCCTTGTGAGCCACACTGGGAGTCACTACTTTTTACCAGATGGACAAGTGCTAAAAAATTATACTGAGATTTCATCGTCAAATTAGGAGATCATAAGCAACAGTTAGTTAATGGCTACTTGTATGTCCTTCTACAGCGGGAAGCATACATATGCACAGGCTTTATAAACATTCATATTCCAGGGCTACAGGTATCTGAACCTTGAGAAGCCCAATTACTAATTAAAATACTCAGGAAAACTATTGCTGTTCAAAACTAAGGTTAATCCTCTACGACGGCAATAGAAAGGAAGACAGTTAAGCAACAACAACAAAAGCATTAAATAGCTACCCAAGTTATCAATTTAAAATACATGCAGTACTTATGTAGGGACAAATATCAAAAGAGGGAGCCAGGAGTTTCAGCAAACCTACTGGCAACGGAGCTCCAGCTCCACCACAGAAGGTAGAGCTGGGCTCTGTTATGTGTCTACCCACTTGTCAAGACAAACTACAGTTGGATACCAGCATTTAGAACGCTAGAGAATCTGTTCAAGACTCTTGCAACTGTACAATCTAAACAGCTCCACAGACCAAACTGCTGTAACTCTGTGCAAATTAGTTACCAGCGCGTTGAGGACGTAGGGACAGAGTGGAAATACCCAACTGTACGGATTTTGGTTTGCTGAAACAGCATTAACTACTACGCAGCTGCAACAAAAAAAAAAGCCTACAAACCAATAGAACTGGTTTAGCATCTTGACAAACTTACACAGCTCATTGTGTATCTAGCTTGATCGCGTGACAAAACCCCTCAAATGACTTCATTGGGCCGTTTTTACTTTTAAAAGCAGATGAGAGTGTTGACTTTTAAGAAAGTGGCTGATTCCACAAAGCGTGTCTAATCAAATGCTGGTAACTAATCTGAACTAGTCTATAATCCAACAGTCAACAAAAGGAATAACCAAACAAAGCTTTATTACCACAGTCAATAATCACTTCAACAAGAAACATTCGTTAGAAAGTAACACCGATCCTTTTTGGTCCTAAAGTGTTGTTTTGGGTTTTTTTGTTGTTGTTGTTGTTTTTTTTTTTTAATCTTATTCTAATATTGATGATTCAATCTCAATGATATATCAGTAATTGCAGATCAACAATCCTGGTCATTTAACTTCTGCCAGTCTCACAACAGGTCTGTTTTCTTACGCCCATTCCTACCTCATGAGGCATCATTAAATTAGTTCATGACCATACCCAAATGCTTTCCCCTCCTCAAAAGTATTTTTAAAGATGTATTTTTCTAGGTAAATCTGCAACTTGGTTTTGGCATTTGAATTTTCAAAGCATGGAAGGAATTTTAAGCATGCACCTATCCAAATAGGACAGCTGCCAGAAGGGAAGCGTTTCTCAAAGTGGTATTCTTCCAAAGTAGACTAAATGGAAGATGCATTAACCTAAGACAAACTTCTGCATGCAGTCTGAGAAGTTCCAAATTCAAGTTCTCTTTAAGGTTTACAGAGCAGGAAGTTTGTTCTGGACGAAGTCAACACGTCACTGTCCCGCTCTTTTAGACAGTGGAACCTAATGGACAGCACAAAACATACAGAAAAGCATTCCTAGGATGCAGGCAACTGGCAGGGTGCAAGGTGGTGGGAAGAAAGCAGTGGAACCAAGACTGCTTTACAGGGGAAGTACAATTTCAACCCTTTTTGGATTTAATAGATGGTACTCAGATTCCCCTCACTTTTAGGAGTAGGGAGGAAGGCGAGCAGCACAAAAAAAGATTTCGGTGGGTTGGTTGGTTGGGTTTTTTTTTTTTGGTGTGTTTGTTTTGGACACATTTTATGAAACGTGGTCAGTTTGATCTGTTAAACTAAAATGGTAGACCAGCTTAAGTCGACACTGAGCTCTGACAATCAAGCCCAGGGAACCAGTGAAGGAACTTGTATGAACTTACAGCGCAAACCGTCAGCAGACTGGGAAGAGTTTTGAGGGTTACGGTAAATGTTCAAGAGGGCAATGGTCTGAAATACAAAACGCAACAACTTTATATTATGGAAAGTAATTTTAACAAGAAACTGGTTTCCTTTAGGGTCGCTTTAGCCGAGTCTGTGCTGAAAAGAGAGGTGGTTATTCTCTCCCAAGAAGGAGAACTTTCACTTAGCTGGTGACCTTTCTGAATCAACCTAACACTGTAAAGTAATAGAGATCTCATGATACTCCGTTATTGTATTTTTTAAAAAAATGTATTCACCAATATTAACACAGAAGGGTTTTGCAAGACTTGAGGCAGGTACATAATAGATGACACCGAAACACAGTATCGAAATTACAAGCATAGTAATTTGGCTGAATTTGGTTTTACTGATTAGTTTCTCAGTAGCAAAACCCCAGGAATGCAAGTAATACAATAATTACAGCATAACATGAAATCTCCATTTTCCTAAAAACGTTAAGATAAGAGAAAACCCACAGTTCTGGGAAACTTACCGTACATCACATGTATACCTATTTATTATTTTTTTTTGTTAAATCAAGAATTTGAGAAATGTCTGCAGGTTAACCTTTTAGAAAAAAGGCAGTGTTCCTACAAAATGAGGTTCACTCTGCAGTGCAAAAAGCGAAATCTGCATCAAATCCAATTTATGCAGTCAATTCTGCATTCTAAATTGCACACATTTGACAAGTTCTTGATCTATGCGCAAGAAGAGTTCCGTCACTTGTCCTGTTTGCAACAGCTTTATGTCAGCAGCTCAGAAGCCAACATTATTTTCTCAGAATTAGGAGTGGGCTCTTTAACACCATTCTTTAAAAAAATTTCTCCAACTGTGGGACTTACAGTGTGAGCCGTCAGCCGTCTGTGCACTGTTTTGGGGGTTACGATAGATGTTTTGAATCAAGATGGTCTGCGGGGAAAAAAAATAAAAAGGGGAATTCTACTGGCTGCTGTGCATATAATAGACAATTGCAAAGAGACAACTTGTTTGCAAACAGCTAAAAGTAATATTTTATTCTTAAGACTTCCTTTTGTATTTGCAGAATATCTTCCAAAATTGCATCCAGACCATCATATTATGAAAACAGTTTTAATTAACCACCAAGAAAGAGCTGCATTTGTCTCAAAAGCTATCCTCAAAATGGGAATCGAGAGGCACGGGAACCTAAAACTTGAAACTACGTGATACCGTGGAGATGCCTAGCTTTCAAGATCAGATTCATTATTGTAAGTCTAAGGGGAAAAAAAAAATAGTGTTATGTGCACAGCATATAATATGTAATGCCAGAGTCTAAAATGTTACATCAGACAGTAAGGTTTTTAGGCAAGAGCTACATCTCATTTTAGCATCAGGAATTTCTTGGTGGAATTTCTGTTTAAATAATATAATAGCATCATGGGTTCACATGTTTCCGATCCTTCAAATAAGGACAATTTCCTTTTAGCCCTTCTGCTTTTTACTTGAAGAATTAGCCCAGGCAGACTTGAAACCTTACATTTGTACCGTTCTTCTTAAAATCAAGTTGTCTGAAAAAACAAACCATGTTTTAGTTAGTAAACTAATATTACAAAAAAAATATCCAAACGTCCACATCACTGTAAGCAGCTCAAAAATTGAAATTTGATTACTTAAAATACAAGCTCAATGTTAGTACAAATCACAATCCCCAAATAATTTTATCTTACACATTATTATTAGTCACAGTAAAGATTCATAGCTTAAGTCACAGGACAAGCAATATCATACCTACATACGCTGCCCAACTAACACATAAAAAAAAATAATCTGTAACATCACATTTTAAAAAAAAAAAAATCTTTTTTTTTCTTTTTAAATCATGGCTACAATCACACCAACCAAAGCTTTGTGCTTCCATGGCCCAGGTTTAAAACATCTATGTTTTAGCCTACAATTGGAGGGAGCCAGAAACATGCATATAGTTACAGTGTTTCTGCTGATTGCCAGTAATTTGATCACCCTGGATTGCTCAACCTTTCCTAACACAGTTCTTCTGTAAAGTAGCTGCACCAGCAATAGCAACAAGATAAAAATACTGTGCCAGTAACTTCCCACTGGTAACATACCAGTTCTTCTATTTTCTATCACAGCTGATTATCAGTCTGCATACAAATAAAGATTTCTGTAGTGACCCCTACATATCTGCCAGGTGTGATGCTTGAGACATTAGGATACAGCACGTCTGCCAGGTGTGATGCTGTAGCTGTCTCAGGCATCACTGGATGAATGCGACATACCCTCCTGGCCCACTTCAGCCAGCATGGCTAACAGCAGTTTCTAAAGCAAAGCTAAAGACTGCATTGACACAGGAAACCATTGTTGGACAGATTTTTGTAAAAAAAAGGTTGTTTGGTAAGCTTTGCATGTTAGTTTTTAGCTTAAAGACAACTACTATGGAAGTTGTCTGGTTTAGAAGTATTTTGTAGTAGCCAGTGACCTAAATCCAGGTCTCTAAACAACCAGTCACATTTCAGCACTCTCCCCATGTAGGTCAGCAACGTTACGAGAACAGACAATATTATTTTTGGAATAGAGTATTTACATTAGAAATTATTACCTTCCTAGAAATGGAAAACTGTTTTTTATAGATGAAGTACCAGCAATAGACCCTCCCTATCTATCAGTAACACAGACAGAACCCCCTTAGAACTACCCTATCCACTCATGCACTCACAAAGTTTAACCAGTCACATGGACAGTACTTGCCTCCCTGTTCTCCTCAAACTAACACCAGACCACCATTTTAATCAATTCTGCTCCAAGTCAGCTAAAATGAACTAGCAGAGGACTCCGCTGCTGTGTAGATTTACCCTTCTAGGTAAAACTGCTGATAATGTAACAGCTCCACAGGCACTATCTATACACGATGCTCCCAAAGAAATCTATTTACCTGTATACCTGAACAATCAGCAGTGATAGAAAAAGGCAAAGCATACAGTTCTCCAGGGATGTAACTTCTGAAAACTACAGAGCTCATAATAACAGAGACCCTAGCATCCACTGCACTTTTTGGTTTTTTGCAGACAGGCACATCGTGCCTCTAACAATATTCATATGGCCAAAGATTATTTAATCTGTCAACTGACGTATATACCCTCATCAACCAGGCCAGTTGTTTTCAAGAAACAATTCTTACCCAGTCAAAGCAAGTAAATTACTCTTGAAACTTAAAAGCCCGGGTCAGAGAGCAAATATAACGACAGAAGAGTCGCTTTTATTTATTAATTAGTTTTCTTCTGCTATATGCATAGGGACTTGAATTCACACCTCTGAGATAGGCAGAATACGCTGCCATTGTTGTGATTAAAAAAATTTGGGATGGTTTAAGTGCCTAAACACCACTGAGAAGGCACACTCACCTGAAAGTTAGCACTGGTTGGTCTCTACTACAGGCAAGCTTACAACAGCATCGCTTCCTGCAGCCATTAAGGGTGACAGGAGACAATTAGAAATGCTGGGAGAAGTAAATATACCCCCCAAAAAAGCAAAAACCCATATAAACTGGGGCCAAAAGCGTACTAGTTAATCTGGAGCTTGGTAATTATTCACTTCTATCTGAGAATCTATGTTTTAAAGTAAGAAAATACTTCCACAAGAAAGAGAAAACAAAAGGAAAACAAACCTGGCTAAATGTTGGTTTGTTGTGCAACCGAGAACATCTGTCTCCATGACGACAAGCTCCAATTTTGAAATAAAATGAACAGTTGACTCTGCAAGTAAAAAAGAGTAACAATGAAGTAGTTACACATTTGAATTGAAAACCTTACTATGCAATTCCTATAAAACATATGCCCTAAATGTCTTTACCTTGGTGTAGAGAAGCAACACAGATAAAAAAATATATCAAAAGAGTATAGGAAAGCATTACAGTAAGTCTGTTATACTCATTTCTCTTTACTCCTAGTTTACAGCAAGTCATGTAACCAATTTCACCCACTACTCAAACCCAAAACGCACTCGAGACACCAGCACGGACAGAAGCGATCACTATTTTTTTACCCTTCCGGTTCTCCACTTTTGTCTTTCTATCGGTTTCACTAGGTGATGGGACAGGAAATAATGTGAAAAAAAAGTCTGAAAGTTACTCTATGAGCTATAGGGTTGGGTCTTAGTTCATGCAATTCTCTAGTCTAAGCAATATAACTTGCCTCAAAGTTGACCCAGTTACACCTACCTAATGTTTTATAAACCGCCTGTTTAAAGTGATATTGTAAGGGTAATTCAGACTGCTGCCAACACAGAATTTGAAATTATTCAGGTGAGAGAAAAATCATGTTACAGAGAGAATGCACATAAGCAAAAGAAATTAATTTAATTAAGCCATTTCCATGAACGCAGTTAATAATTTTAAACGAAGCATTTAATTTTTTTAAACCACAAGCTTTTCTTGAATTAACTATCATCCCACGACACCTTCAAAACTATGCTGGTTTAGGAATGCCAGTAAAACTCTCACATATAAGCGCAATTCACACGGAATGATGAAAGAAAACCATAAGGAGTTTAGTTACCTTGACTGTGAAAACTGAATGCAAAATTCTGAAGGGCAAGAAAACTATTATGGGCTATATATGGGTAAAAAAAATATAAGAGTTCTCCTGGAAGAAAGATTATTATTCCCATATTCATAGTTAACACAAATTCTTTCCATAACCCTGTGTAACCAACATCAACTCGTAAAGAGGAGGAATATTAAAGTACTAAACCGTATCTGATCTCTAGCAAAACATTCTACCGTTAAATTGTGACATGCTTACTCTTCATTATATTTTTGAAAATATATACTTAGCATTACAATATACTTACTGTCTTTTCTGAATTCTATCCTGCAATAAAAAAAAATGCCTAACTATAAAATTTCCAATAGTGCCTTTTCTGGAGAGTTCTGCTTGCTTTTTTGAACAGAAAATAAGACTGGTACTGGATTTTCATGCGTGCTGTATTGGCATACACTAACACTGTTAAACTGCATGTAATACTGCATTATATCAGAAAGGATGCTACAGTAACAAAGCTCAAGGGAGGCTGCCGATACTGCTTTTCTGACAGTCGAGTGAACTGGAATTGGCACGTAGCACTACAAAGCAGAAGGAAAGCAGAAGCCTCATGGCCAGGGGCTGACAAGAGTAATTTAGTCCAGCAGTAGCACATCGATGCCCCCTTTCATTTTTACGAGTGGAAAAACACGTTGGTTTGGTCAGGCCGACGGTGACCAAATTCTCGTTAGGAGGGCTTTGTAAGTACGCTTCCAACAACCAGAGAAACTACAGACGTTCCCGACGGGTGGAAGGCTGCAGGCAGAAGCCTGAGGATCAGGATGCAGCAGTCGGGCAAATCCTCCGCACCCTGGGGAGGGGGGAGAAATAACCAGTCGCTGTCCTTGCAGCAGAGCAGAAGCTCTCGGGGCTGCTGCTGCGAGGGGCAGAGACGCGAACAAAAGGGGAAGGAGAGAGGCCCTAGCCGGCGGGAAGATCGGCACCCAGCCGCCACGGCAGCTCCCGAGAAGCGCGGCCGCCGTGGGGAG
>VXBJ01004317.1:161432-177416 GCA_013400055.1 Nycticryphes semicollaris | reverse complement strand
CCGCCCGGGGGCACCGAAGCCGCGGGAGCGGCGCGGTAAGGTGAGGATGGGCCACTCACTTGTCCTTTTCTGTTCCGAAGATGGAGGCCAGATACTCCGCCATCTCCCACCGCCCGCCCGCCGGACAGCCCGGCGCCGACCGCACACGTCACAGCCGCCGCGCCGGAAACACTTCTACCGAGCACGGGAAGGGGGGAAGGGCACCGTTCCCCGCGCATGCGCGCGAGGCCGCCAGCCCCTTCATTGGGGGAGGGGCGCGGGTCTCTCCTCCCTTTCCCCACGCCAGCAGGGCGGGCGGGTGCTGCTCGCGCCACGCGGTGCTGTTGCCGCGCGTGCGCAGGGCAGCGGCAGCGGTTGCGGCGCTGTTGCGGAGCGGGCCCGGCCCGCCGCTGAGGGGCTGCCGCTCACCCTCAGGGTGGGTTTCCGGTGGCCACCGGCGGAGCTGGAAGGCTGCCTTGGCCCGAGGAGGGGGAATAGCGGCGCGGTTCCCCTCAAGAGATTGTGCTGGAGGGTGGGTGGGTGGAAAGGGACTGAGTCAGGGGCTCTGTGGCAGGACGGAGGCCGCCCTGTGGGAAGTTGAGGGGCTCTCGTGTGTCCGCAAAGACGGGCACGTATCTCACTGGTAGCACTGGGTCAGTATGTTCAGCTGGGGGAATTACTGAGGTGTGCTGTGCTTCCATGTCCGGGTGTGTGTCTACATTTCCTAATTACACCCTCCTCTCAGTCGGCAGTCTGGCCGTCGGGGCGTCGCACCCAAAACTTAACGAAGCAGTTCTGGGTGTTGGCGGAGTAAGCTCAGAGCAGGAGAAAGCTTAGCCGGTGGCTCAAAAGAAATTGGGAAGCCTCTGATGGTTGTTGAAGCACGTAGCTGAAGGGTGCGAGAACTCACAAAGATGGCAGTCTGACAAAAAATGGAGGCAGCAATGGAAGAAGGGCTTGCTCGGGCACTGCGTTAGCAGAAATATGATTATTGAGTAGATAAAAGATGCAGCTCAGAAGGCCTGAAGGGCTACGAATATGGTCAAGGGATGGAACACCTCTTTTAAGGGTACAGGCTGAGAGACCTGGATCTGTTTAGCTTGGAGAAGAGAAGACTGAGAGGGGATTTCACCAGTGCTTGCAAATAGCTAAAGGCAGGTGTCAAGAGCATGGGGTCAGGCTTTTCGCAGTGGAGCCCGGTGACAAGACAAGGGGCAAAGGGCATAAACTGGAGCAGAGGAAATTCTGGCTCAACATGAGGAAAATCTTCACTTTGAGGGTGACAGAGCACTGAAATGGGCTGAGGGGAGGAGAGATGGAGTCTGGTTCTCAGGAGATACTTAAAACCAGCCTGGATGCATTCCTGTCCAACCAGCAGTAGGTGAACCTGCTTTGACACCGATGGAGTCTGGTTCTCAGGAGATACTTAAAACCAGCCTGGATGCATTCCTGTCCAACCAGCAGTAGGTGAACCTGCTTTGACACCGAGGGTTGGACTAGATGATCTCTGAAGGTCCCTTCCAACCTCCAGCATTCTGTGATTCCTGCAATAAGTCATTGGTACAAAGGACACTGACAAGAAATCTGAACTAGACCTTTGTTACCACAGCTTCAAGTGCTGGAATAAAGTAATTGCTCAAAGGCGGGAAGGTGCAGGTTCTGAAGGAGTTTAAATGAAATTTGGATGAGCTGCAAAGAAAAATAGGTGTTTTAATTAAAAGTGGAGTGGAGTGTAGGACCAAATTCTTTCTGGTCAACTTTATGGAATTACAGGGCAAAAATTGAATTTATTTTTTTTTTTAAAATGGACTAGCAGTGCCCGCAGAAGGCTGTGATATTATACAGCCTGATGAGCATTTGCAACAGAAGTGGTGTTCTAGTCTGAAAATCATGGCAGGAAAGTGAGCTTACTCATTTTGTTGATGCAGAAATCGAGACTGAGACCTCAGTGTATTATAAGTAAATCTAATCTCTTTAGATAGTGTGGAATTCCCTCAAGCATTTGAAAATCTGCTTTATTGTGCAGTGCTCCAGCCCCAGTGGTAGTCCATAGGACTTCACAAGCACAAGTGCTCTCTGCACTGTGCCCTAACACAAGACAAGTGAAACTTAACAGCAGGTCCGGTTCCGAGGAAGCAGTACTGAATGTTTATTTTTCTGTCTGATTCCAAAAGATTTTTGAAATGCATCTGCTTTGAGAATGTGACAGCAATTTTAGCAATGTTTCACTACTTTGACGATAGTTACACCCAATAAAGGGAGTCTAGTTGAGTCTAGTTGCTTTCTGTGACACCTCACGGAATTCCTCAGCTGGTTTGAGCTGACTCCAAGATGCTGTGACCCATCACAGGACAAGGACAGTCCTTTGGCACTGCTGTATGTCGTGCCATATTCTTTCTGTACATATTCTTTTGGGGTGTAAAGCTCACCTACTCTCCACTGCTCCTTACTGAGGCGACAGAAGCTTTCTGCTGGAACTTCTGCCATGTACAGACAGATTAACTTCCCTTCGCTCCTTCCTCTTGCACCAACTTCCCTTCAAATTCACAGTTGTGATCCGGGTGTGAGAAGCAAAAAGCCTTGGCAAAGTAGAAGCTCTTGTTACCAGAGGGCGGGTAGGTGCCCAATAAAGTTTGTGTGTTAGAGGATGTACTTCCTGTTGCTCGTTTCTGGTCTGCATCCCACCTGGGCTTAACACTGCAGTTCTAACTCACTAAGGTAGCACAAACACTGCAAGTAAAGGAGTGATTTCCTGCTCATGTAGTGAACTGAACTGCCTCACTGGGCTGGAGTTCCAGAGCTAGCACAAGGAAAGGTCAGGACTGCAGCAGTTGTAGCTGGGAGCGAGCAACAGCGATGAAGGAGTGGGACAGCCCCTTTCAGTGGCAGCTCAGTCACCCGATGGAAACCTGCTGCGAGTCTTGACTTGCCCAAAGTCTTCAAGGGAGCTACCACTGCAGCGGCCTGCAATGAGCTCTGACAACGCAGAGGTTCCTGGTGATTTCCATTTGTCACTGAAAGCAGGCTGTAAGGTGTGTTCGCAGACTATAGGCTTTACATAATAAGCAGAACAAAATGGCGTTGATTTTTACTTTAAAGTTTTGGTTAAAGCCTTCAACTAAAAAACGTTGAAATGTGTTTTTCTTCTTGTGGAATTAAAGTCTGTTTTCGCTATTAGAAACGCACTGGATTCTCCCTCCTTACTTTGTAAAGGCCCCATTCACTTTAGGTTTCCCTTTGCTCTAGCTTGCATGGTGTACTGCTGCAAGCAAGAAGCATTTTCCAGAGGATGGCTTTAATTTAGACTTTAAATCCTGTTGTGCTGAAGTCTGGTGACCTTGGGATTCCTGTTTCAGACACAAATACTCTGAGATGCCGGTAGAAAACAAACCCAAACAGCTGCTCCCATGTTGGAAATACATTTTGTACATGACAAGCAGAAATCTTACGATGCCTCCAGCAAATGCAGATGCTTGAAGTAACTCATTAGGAGTACAAGGTGAAAGAGCAAATTGCATGGAGTTCTGCCTTGTGGCTTGTGGAATCGGTACTGCGCTAACAAGGGTTGGCTGGGGAGAGCGCCTGATTAGTAAGATCATTTCTCAGTTTTGTGAGACAGCAGTCCTAGGCCTCGGACTACACCACACAGGTTACGGCACTATTGAAAAATAAGGCCACTCGTGTCTTGCTCTTCATCTTCTCAGCAGTCCTCTGTACTAGGAGTCCTCTGTACCTCACGCTGGGGACAGCAGAGTCCATCCTCACTCACCAGAACTTTATAACCCTCTGCCTTCTTCAGCATTCTGTTTCCCTCCTGTGCTCAGCCCGGCCATGTACATGCCAACAACAAGACCAGCACCATGACACACCAGAGCAGGAGGGTGCTGGGCCTGCGTGGAACCTGTGGTGACAGGAGAAGGGATCTCTGCTTCATATAGGAATAGCAACCAGTCTTTTCACACTTTTCTTCCTTAAGTATCCAAGAATGATTTGAGAAATGAAACAAAATGGGGTTTTGTGTGTGAGTTTATGATGTGTCAGTGAACCTGTAATTAATCCAGTGTCAGACAGATGTCTACATTAGAGGTGGTAGCAGTATTTTGACTGATCATCTTGAAAGAGTGATACCTTCCCCTTGTATCAATGTGGCCAAAATGTTGTTGGAACAAAGAGATGCAGCGCTTCTGCCTAATGGAAGGGCAGCAGCGTGGACAGAGCCTACGGACCATGGAGGCAATATCATGTGGACATGTCACTGTGAGGATAAAAGGCTCATTCTCAGTTTCCTTGAGTGACTTCACCTTGCATACAGGGCCAAGCTTAGAAGAAAGAAGGCGGCCGGGGCAGAAACTAGGGAGTGTGAGAAGTGAGGGAGAAGGAAGAAGATCCTTTGAAGTTGACAGCACAGCTAGATAGGTGGGATGGAAGACAGGAGCCATCAAAGCAAAGGAAGCATGAAGGAAGGGGTCACCAGAGAAAAGCAGGATTCAAAGGCAGAATTCCATGTAACTGCTCATTATTGTGTATTTTATTTTGCCAAACCTAAATGAGGACATTTCTAGGACTCGGGAGAGGAACACACAGCTTGGATATATTCCCAGGCTTTACACATCCTCTCCACTACTACACTGTTGTTCTGGTTAGTGACTTAGTGCAGGTTACTCCCTCGCCCCAACTTGCTCAGATCTATTGGGTTAAATGCTGCGACAAGCCCTCCTGTGTTTCGGTCTGCTTTCTTAAGCCCAGTACCATCACTGGATACCAACTAACACATTGGTGAGGAGAAAATGGTGCCACCCAGATTTGGTTTGGAGATAAAGAGGTGAGCAGAAAAAATAAGGTGGTAGGGAAGCAGCCAGTTTTAAGAGAGGCAGAGCGAGCATAAAAGGCAAAGAAAAAATGGCTGTGAAACGAAAGAGTGCAGGGCTTGGATAGAGAAAAAAAAGAGGTTGAAACAAACACTGAAACACATTTCTGGGGGACAGTACATGAAGTACTTAATGTGTTCAATGGAAAATAGCACCCTTTTGTTGCTGATGCCCAGAACTCTATGTTAATTAAAAAGGTAGTTGGAGTTCCAGGCCAGTGCACAGGACTTGGTTTCTCAGGTTAAAGGGATTTTGCTTACAGTACCTGTGTAGGGATAATTAGTAACTCACAGCCATCAAGCCCCTTGAACAATTTCACCAGCTCTCTGCTTGGCACCTCTTGGAACAAGGCACAACTGTGAAAGAGAACCAATTTAAGATGTAATGTCAAAAAATGAATCCGAGAAGGCAACTTGTGTACATTAGAACAGCACTGTAGCTAGTAATCTCATCTAACCTACTTCCATGCTGCTACTTCACTAATCACCACGGTTATATAAGCAGATCGTATCAAAGATTCTTAATTATAGCAACCCCAGTAAATGCTACACAGCACAGCGGAGAGGAGGCTGAGGTCTTTGTAGCCATAGTAGCCATATGGGCTGTGGGTCTAGGGGAGGAGTGTGTCTGGTGCAAACTGGGTATGGCTTTGTTTCATGTGGCAGGGCAACATACAGAGGCACGGAGGGCCGTGCCACTGCGGGCATGGGGATGGCCCCTCTCTGAGTCCTCCATGTCCCTGACAGTTGAGTGCTAATCACTCTTGGTGGTGTAAGGGCACTGCTTTGATGGTGTGGGTGAAGGTAAATATAACTAGTCTGGTGTGAGGGGCATTCATTGGGTAGGAGGAATGGCAAGGAAAAGGAGAGGAGATGCTGAGTTGAAAAACAATATTAGAGAAGCAACAGTGCAGGCTGAGAGATTTGGGTGTTTTATGGAAACTTCTTGGGGAGTTTTGGAGATCCAACCCCTGGTTAGGAACTCTGATGATTTGTTGACTGTTGCTATTAGAGAGTGCCTTACAATTGAAAACCAAGAAAATTAATAAAGTGCAACACGTTATTTGATGGTGTGCGTAGCACTTCGGTCCAGCAAGCTGCTGTGAAATCTGTGGTCGAGACCATTATTATGCTGGTTCTTTTATGTAAAGGGCCTTCTCACCCTGCCCAGAGGAGCTTACAAGCTAGATGAAAGCACTGTTCTCCTCCCTTGACAGAGGAGGCATAGAAATCAGGTGATTTTCCACCAGCAAGATGGTCAGGAGGTGTTTGCAGTCAGGATAAGGACTTAGGAGCAGCCTTGGTGATTCAGATGGAAGGTTCACCAAGCCCAAGCGTATCAGAAGGGAGGTCTTACATGCAGCCCCTCCACCTCCCTGCCTGTGGAGGCATCTTTTGTGCTTGCGTTGCACTTCCTCCATCTCCTCGCTCACACAGGAAGTGGCAGAACCTCTTAGCTGGCAGGGAGGGTGAAACACCCTGACAAGGGGTGCAGACCTAGTGCCAGAGCCTGAGGGGCAGGAGCGGGAATGTTCTGCACACAGTGGTGAGTACTGATGTATTTGTGGCCTCCCCTCATTCATGCCAAGAGGGAGACCTCAGTGCACAAGTACATCCAGTGCCCACGGCTTCACCCTCACTTCTGACTGCCCCAGAGACACTTTTTGAGGCTTGATTTTTTGCACCCCATTGTTTACACTCTTCTTATCCGGCTGAAAATCACTTGATTTCTCCCTGCTTTCTTTCACCATAGCCCTCTAACCCCCCTTGCTAGGCAAAGATTCAAATTCTGTTCAGGATGTGTACTAGCCTGACCCTGAAGAGAATTCGGTAGAGACAGTGGCAGTACTGACCTGGCAGGAAAGTACTAGGACCAGGAAGGGGATTTTCCCAAGGTGAGCCTCATCCCTTGCCTTCTGGTTGTGCCCACCACTGTGGTTTCCCTAGATGTGGGCAACTTGGTGGCATCACTGTGCTGTGGCTTGGGGGGAAGAGTGGAGTGACATCCCTGTTGCTCTCCAGAAAAAGGAGAAAAACCTTGTTTTTTTTCCCCTCTGATCCATCTCGCCCCTTTCACATGATCCAAGGGCCAAAAGAATTGACTGGAAAGTAATCAAAGTCCATCTGACAAGCAAATCTAGCTGCTTCTTTGAGGGAAATTCCTCTCTGTGTTGTTCTGGGCAGTTTGGATGGAGCACTATGTGGAGGAACCCGATCTCTTTGGACCCTTCTGAGTACTCTTGTTAAAATTCTGCAGGTAGTTCTTGCTTTCTGCCCCCAGGTGCCTTGCAGCAGTCAGAGGACTGAGAGGACAGCAAGGCACCGAAAGGAGAGTTTGGTGGAAACCTTTGCAAATTTGGAGGGAGCCCCGCCAGTCACACTGTCATGTTCTATGGTGGGGATCCCATCACAGCAATTGTCTCATCTGGCCTTAGCCAGAGCACCAGGGGCTCTCCCAACTGTTGCAAGTAGACCCCCGGGGCTCGGGGCTCGGTGGTGTGCAACAGGAGGTCGCTGATAAGGCTACGGGAACCTATTCATACAAGTTCAGAGGCTGCTTCCAGCCTCTGTGTGCACGGAGGTGCCAGCAGCAGCAGTGAGGTCCTCCTGCCAGCAGCTCTTGGAGTGTGGTGGTGGAGCACAGGCTGGTGCGGGCTCTTCCATGGCTGCTTGATTATCAGGAGGAATGGGTCAGTCTGTATTGAAAATGGCGAGAATCCCTTCCCTGTCTAGAGGAGGATGTGCTACCTTCTGTCAGGAGGCAGCAGATCGCTGGAGGGTGGGTGAGCCTGGTTAAAGAAAAGCCATATCCCTGAGAGGGAGGAAGAGCAGGGTGTGCATAAACGAGCTGCCCTGTCTCCACAGGTATGCTCCCCGCCTCCAACTTTTTCCAGCTCAGGAGACCTCCTGAGCCTTTAGTGGTTCATCAGTGTCATACCTCTTATTGTATCTCTCCGCCAAGGCCTTGTCTAGTGCCCCTTGAGCCCGTGCGAGTTCTTTGCATACGCTCTCTTCCAGAAAGCACTTTGCAGATCTGCTTATCCCGCTTGCATCATTTTGTTTGTTTTCAGCCTGGCTCTGGCTGGCTTCATTTGGTTGTGGTTTCCTGATACAGCAGGAGCTTAGTTAACATTAGCTCAGCCACAGTGGGTGTAAGGGGCAGGTTTCCCTCCACCCCCTCCCCGTGCTTATTTTGTTCCATCTCTCATCCGTGCCTGACTGCATTGTAAGCGCATTGAACTCTCTCAAATGGCTGGGTTAATAAGCTGAATCATTTTATCTTGCAATCAGAATTTGCAAGGGGAAATGAGGCTGCGCTGCACAGATGGGCGCACAGGGTGGGAGGAGGGAGGGAAAGTGGGAAGAGTAGGATAGAAGGAGGAAGACAGAGTGTAAGGCTTCTCCCTCTCTCTATCAGCAAAGTTGCCCGTCAGGGAACTGTAACCTCACAGTGGAGCTTTTTTTATCAGCAAATATTAGACCTAAAAATAGCAGGTATTTCTGCCAATGAAATCGAGCAGGAATATCAGAGCAAGCTGTTGAAGGTGTGTAGGGGGGGGAAACTTCCTGCACGTTCCCTTTGCAGCTGTTTATGGTTAAACTCAGCTCACAACTTCACATTCACAAGAAAAAAAAAAAAAAAAAGGGACTGTGCCAGATGTAACTTGAAATACATTTATAGAAGATGTTTTGTTTAGGAAAAGAGCCCCGTCATAACAGCTTGCAGAAAGACAAGGGACAGTACACCTGCAGCAAGCTTCTTGCTGCTTTCTTGTGTCAGATAAATCTCCCACCAAAGCTGATGGAAGTTCTCCTGGGCCAAATGTGGGTAAGAAGCATAGCTGAATAAGATGTTCCCGGTACCCTATGGCACGTACTCAATGGGTGCTCTAGAGCTTTTCGGCATCCATCATGCCTCGTGGTCTAGTAAAGAGGCAGACTGACATGCAGTGATGGACACCTCTTGATAGAAGACATGCTTTTCTCGGTTTGCTTTCTATGAATCCCCTGCAAAATAATCCCCTGACGTCAAAGAGCCTGCAGATGACCGGCTGAAAGCCACTGCTCTGAAGGATGGATGCAGAAGCTGCCGTGAGCCTTCATTTGCTTTGCTGGGGCTCCCTCCGGTGGCCTTTATCTAGAAGGGCTCACCACAGATCCTTAGCAGAACTTGAGCTGGACATAATCCAGGGCAGCATCTGTCACAGCATGAGGCGCTCAGGGTGGGCATTGAGGGGGATGCAGGGCAGAGCAGGTCACGTGGCCCAGTGCGGGGTGGCAAGTGACCCCCATGTTCTCCAGAGGCAGGAGAGTTGCTTCAATGAGTTGGTGGTCCCAGGCTCCCTTTCTGCGAGTCCCAGCAGCCTGGACAGGAGACTCGGTCTGCCCTAGTATTCCCACATTAAGTATGCAGTTTGCTCCTTTGGAGTCTACTTCTGCTGTGGCATGACCTCTCCCCGATGCATCTGTAATGTGGGGGCTGCTGCCCTATCCTCCCCTGGGACCCTCTCTGAGCAGCAGGGAGACCCCCAGCAATGCCCAGCACATGGCGGGAGCTTATGGTCCCGGCTCTCTGCTGGTGTGTGAAACGAGGATTGTGCAGCCTGCATTTGCCTGAGTACATAAATGCTTATACTTGATGCTTGTGTTGATGTTACCAGACCATCTGCAGTTGTGAGGTGACATCTCTGGGGAAACTCCTGGTGCAGAGAGAGGGGTGGGACAGTTGCACGGAGGCCCTGAGAAGGGATGGATAGGTATGTGACACCTCAGGAGCTCATGGAAGGAAACCAGGAGCCCCTTGCCTTGAGCGGTGCACGTGGCCTGCAGAGGCTTTAGCATGTGAGCTCTACTTTCCCTGCTCAGAGCCTGCTTGCTGGCATGTTTCTACTGCAATTGCTTTTGCAGGGTGAATTGCAGGGTGAATCCTCTGCCTCTTTACCTGTTGTAACTAAGGCTCTCTGACAAAGGCCAGAAACGTAATCCCATGTGCAGGCTTGCCTGCCATCCATGTTATGTCCCTGTGCATTCACACTGGACAGGGGCAGCCTGACTGGGGCAGGCTCTGAGTGGTAGCGTGACATGCAGCCCAAGCCCAGGCTGTCATTTCTCCACTGCCACCATCACCTTTCAGAGGCCAGGTAAGCTGCCACAGGGCTGCTGACCCATGTTGAAATCAGACTCTACTCTCCGCATCACACGGGTGCCTTGGAAAATTTTACCCAAACCCAAGCTACTTACTTTCAAAGCAAGAAGCTCTAATCCTGTGGTAATTTTATTTTCCAATTATGACTTGCAGAATGGCTGATGCAGACCTAATCGATCTGTTTAATCAGTCCTGTGAAAGCACAAGCATCAAAGCTGCTGGCTTTGACGCAGCTGAAGAGCTGTGTTGCCATGTGTGAATTCTTCTCATTGTTGTTTTAGCCCTTAATTTCAGGGCAGGAACTGCGACAACAGACCTCTTTGGTACCACCTGACTAAGGAACTGATGAGGCTTAGCAGAAAAAAAAATAAAAAAATCAGTATTGTTAATGCTAAGTTATTTGCAATCTTAAAGCATTTTCCTGGAGCTTAGCAAGAAATAAATGTTCACAACATCCAGCAGAACTGTTTTTTTCAGAGCAGGGGCCAAGATCAATAGTATTTACAGTGCTAGGTTTTTGGTTTTTTTTTCTAGCACTGTAAAGTAGCTCTAGCTGAAATAGCACTAGTTCAGTAAGTAACATTAGGGGTGTAAATCTACTGCAGAAAACCCACGCAACACTGGAGAGCTGTTGAAATGTCCTTTGGATGTAGCACAACCAGGGTCTTGGAAAGGACATACCTTCCTCATCTGGATTAGCAAAAGGCAAAGGGAGTTTCCCAGGAGCCCAGCTTTAAAGTTAGTTTTCAGAATGCTGGAGACATGTCTAGACAACTATTTTCCCACAAGGTGAAAATCTATTTACAACAACCCCAGCAGGAGTTCTGCTACCTTTGCTGATATGAGATAATGAGAGAGCTGGAAGGTGACAGTGTCATGAAGAGGGACCCTAAGCTCTGCTAGGACAGGGCTGCTAGGGCAGCTGAAGTATGTCAGTAGCTTGGCAACTGGCATGAGGCTACTCAGGCATTTAACTGATCCTAAATTAAAGAGACTTCCCTGTCCCTTCACTGATGCTTTTGGAAGGTTTTTCCACTGCCTCTTGTTGTATTGAACTGCTATAAGTCTCCCTGTGGACCTGGCGGAGGAGCCCGGGCAGCTGCCAGCAGTGGGCTGCCAGCTGCAAAGGGACCTGGGGTCCCTCACCACAGCTCCTCCCCAGCAGACACCCTTCAGCCTGGTCTCAAAGAGACTGCAAAGATCGGTCGGGAGGACACTGGAATGGTCAGGAGACTTTTATAGCCATGGCATTGTGGTCTCAATGAGCTGGTCTTACAGGTTACAGTGATTTTTCAGGTTTCCCCTACCACAAAAAAAAAAAAAAGGCTGAACGGTATTCCTTTACTCTCCTTAACAAAACAAAACATAAAATTACTGCTCATACTTGAAGATGAACTTAGATTGGAGGGAGCCTGCAGGAACGGACTCCCAGGTTCCACCTGACTCCTTGGCTCTGCCTGGGAACCCTCTGTGGGCCTGACACACCTCTAGGGAAGAGGTTATTATCCAGAGGTTGAAAGTGCCTGGCTGTAGCCTGACATGACATTGGACATTTGAAATTGTTTGAAAAATGGCTGAATTGTTGTCCCAAGAAGTGCACACACTTGCTACAGTTTTTAGAAAGAATGGTGTGAAAAAAGTGCCTTTGAAGCAAGTGGGATTTGTGGTATGTAATCAGAGCATCCTTGAAATGGATACTGAGGGTGACATCTCGAAGAGATGAAGAGGGGTTGCTGCTCTCCCTTTGTAACAGTCATTAAAATGGACCACATTCATCTTTGCAGTGGGTGAAGGGTAGCAGATACCCATCCAAGCCTGTTTCTGTGCACTTTTCCACACATGCTCGCTCTGCCCTTTGTCTCTCTCAACAAATCGGCAGCTACAATGAGCACCCTAAGGCAAGATACATGGCACTTCAATCAGAATGCCAATGCCTACAAAAGAGCCTGCTTGTTATTTTCCCCATATAAACTGCTTTCCTAAGCAGTTGTCTTCACTGGAATGTCATGGGAATTTCACTGCACTGTGTTTCTAGACCAGAAGTGGTTTTAAAGTCACAGCTGCAAAAAATGTCCTGTTAGCAGTGCTTGGTTATTGAGCAGGTATATTGATGGAGGCTCATTAACGGCTGCTATTGATTTACACATTCTACTAAATAGCAGGATTAGCAAGGTCAAATCATACAACTGTCATTCTTCACCCTGTTTTAATGTGGTAGATACTGTGGGTCTGGTCCTGAGCACTCCTACACTCCTAAAGTTCGGAAAGAAAAAGAAATTGCTGCTGAGTTTGTCTTTCCTGGTGATTCCCCATCCTCAGTCTATTGCTAACTGTGACCAGTGGAGTACAAATGCCATCTGCAGAACCTATCACTGGGTTAGATTGGAGCAGGTTTGCAAATATGGCTCTCTGGTTAGGGGGCTGACGGTGTCATAGTCCCTCTTCCGGCACGGAGTCTGTGGGGGACTGCCCTGAAGTACATTCCTTGCCTGCAGACAAAAGTCTTGCGCTGCTGTGAAGAGGTTATGGGTTGCAGTTGGGTCCCCTCCCATCTCTGCCCCCTTCATGCAAAGGCATGGTGCTGGATGTAGCGCAGGGTGTGGAGGACTTGATGCAAAGCTCAGGAAATGCCACATTTGGAAGAACAGAAGACCTTGAAGAGGGCTCCAGCTACACCATTTGGCTCTGGACTCTGTACGATGTAGGATCTTTAGACTGAGGGTCACATAACATGGCCTTGCTCTGGAGTAGAGCTTCCTTTTGCAGTTAGAAGGGTTTAGCTTTGGGTATTCAGGACAGGGAAGTGCATTCAACTTGAGAAGTAAGCATGCAGGGGCAAGTTAAAACCAGTGCTTACCTCCAAAGACAACTGTTGTCTAGAGGATAGTAAGCTAAAGAGGTGTGAAACTAGGCAGCAGCACCTGTGAAACCTCAGCTCTTTCCTTTGTTTGAATAACATCACTTCCCTCCTCTTGCTTATCTGTGCCATAGGCCAGATATTAGAAGAATATGGCACATTGCCTGGGGTCAACTTGGGAAAATCTAGTTGTCTTTGGCCCAGAATGAGCTGAAAGACAAACACTTTGATATTCAGAACCTGGTTTAAGGGTGAAAATGAAAGCTAATTCATTTCAAAATGAACACCTATGTCTGTTCTTTATATGGAGAATAATACTGATAGAGCAAGCTGATGGGAGGGATGAGATTCCTGACTAAGTCAGGTCATCTTGTATGCAGTTTGGGTGTTGGTGCTCTTCAGAGGTTCACGAAAGTCTTTTACTGGGTATGGTAGCAATGACCCTGCTCAACCCCTTCCAGAGCTGCACAAATTGTCAGACCCCAGAGCGGGTTTTGCTCCAGTGCTTTGTAAAGGAAAAGCCAACTCTGCAGTATGGCAACCTATGGGAATAGACACTAAATGGATGTAGAGCATATTGTGATCTCAACCGAAGATTGCACTTTGCTTCTGATATGCTGTGAACACACTGGAAAAATTGCCTGCACTACAGTTTATGGAGATAAAAAGCCCTTGCCAGCTGTGGTAAGCCGTGGAGCAGCCATGTCATAACCCTTGCAATCACATTCACTGAGGAAGGGCTTTTTTTTCCAGGGCAACATGTCTTCTACTTTGTATGAAGACATTTATTACATGGCATTACAAGGGCTGCACTCTTACTTGCATGGCCTGAAATTCCCAGATTCTGGGAATCCCCAAAGGGAGGCGGAGCAGTTTACAGGAAGGCTCTCCTTGTTTTCTCAAAGATATACCAAGCCAATAATCTTTTTTTCATGCTTTTATTGATTACAGCGGGTATTTTCTTTGATTATTGCTTACCTCTTCAACAAAACTGCATCCTTGCAGGTCAAGATAATCCAGCCCCCTGGATCCAGGCAGGGGGTTGAAATTAAGTGACACAGACACATCAGTGTACCGGGATTGAAGGACTGTCCCATTCAGAGTTGCAACCTCTTGAAACTCTTGTCTTCAGAAAAAAACAGAAACCTCAAATCCCAGGAGCAGAGCACACACATCATGGCTGGTGTTAGTGGTGCAGGTTGGAAGGGCAAAGGGATGTGAGAGACTGACAGAAAGAAGGGTGCTGTGTGCCAGGCTGAGTTGGGAGGCTCTTGGGCATGCTTTTCCCATCGGAAACATACCTTTGCCCTCTGTGAATGCTTTATTTACACCCCTTCTGTGGGGAGCACAGTGGGCAGTAAGCAGGTCCAGTACTATAGATAGCGTGGTCCTGTCCAGTTCCCTTTTTTCCCCTTCCAGGGTAATTAGTACCAATGTCTGAACGTCTCCTTGCAAGTAAGACCTTCCCAGCTGGGAAGTACTGCCCATCCTAGACAGGAGCAGAGCTGATGGAGCCCCCAGGACCACATTTTGTTACCACAGGGAAGATTTAGTGTCTGCCCTCTTTCTCTCATCCTTCTTACTCTCAGGTGATCCCTGGGGCAGGAGCCAGCTTCCAGCATAGACTGGGACACTGAAAGAGGATGGCCACAGCAGGGCCATAAAAGCAGTCAAATCTTTATGTCCTTCAGAGGACGATGGCCTGCTTTTTGCTGGGCTGTTGTGAAAAGCAAGGAGCTCTTTGGAGGTGACAACTTTTTTAGGTACCGTGGAACAGATTTGTAAAGCAACACAGGCTCAAGGAAGACGGAACAGCATTGACAGAAGGTATAATTACTCATCTGCACAGAAATACAGAGAGGTATCCCAGTGGATAAAACCGTGGATTCAGAGAGGAGAGCTGACAAGGCTTCAGAATATGAAAGGAAGGTTGGAGGCACTCAGTCAGTGGCAAAACAGCACATAGCGCTAGAAGAGGGTCACTTCTCAGGTAGCTCAGTGAATCTGCAGAGCATTCCTCTTGGCATGCAGTAGGTGGAGAAAGAACACCAAGTGTTGGGCAGTATTACTTAGTGCAAAGTTTTATTTGCGCATCTGCCTGAATGCTCTCTGAAACCTCCAGAAATGCTCTTTTACATCCACAGCAGCTCATAAAGTGCATTACTTAAACCTTTCTAACTGAAAGCATCCTCAGCGGGTCACTGAAAAGCAGTGATCTGCAGGTCATCGTGTCACCCTTGTAAAGGAGAAGTGTTATGTGAAGACTTCTGTGTTTGCATGCTGGGAGTTTAGATTTGGGGCCCTGCATTGAAAAGTGATTGCTCTAAATTTCCCTCTTATTATTGCACCCACAGCTGCAACTCCCGTCCTTTGCACTGCTCTTCCCAGCTGTAACATACAAAATTCCTTCATTTCTTTTACTCCACAGCTGCGGCAGGGATTTTACTGTTTGCTTGTTTTCCCTCACCGTATTTGGCTACCCGGCTATGACCTTTTGACAAAATGCATAAGGCATCTAGGAAGAAAAAGAAAAAAAAAAAAAGAAAGGGAAAAGAGGGGTTGTTTTTGACTGGAGATGCTGTGAAAATCTGTAGCATTTAACCTTAATTATACACAGCAGAGCCATGGTCATTGGTGCCGCACCAACTACCTGAAGTCTCATCCCATCTGCTGTGCCTGAGTGTAACACTTTCCTACGGGTTAAACTTAAGGAATAACGTGATACTCTTCAGCTTGATTATCCTTTATTTTGTGGTCTTCTCCCCAGGAATGTGCTCCAGTCGCCAGCCTGTGCGCCCTATTTACCTTGCAAGATCCCAAGAGACGTCAATGGGGGTGGCTGGCTCGTTACCCACTCCTTCCCCTCCTTCCGGTGATGCGAAGCAGCCATAAACCTGCCGTGCGTAACAGCTGAGGAGAGGTGCTGAGAGCGGGCCCCGGCGTCGTTAGTGCGCGCACACGGTGACGCACGCAGAGCGGGTCTCAGCAGTTTGTTGGCCAGCCCATCGCGCTAATCTTTTTGCCGCTAACCTCCACCACCCTCCTACTAATGCTCATCCTCACATGAGTGCACATAAACCCAGCAAGAGGATTTGGGAGCAGCTTAGACAAACGGTTCGTTCGGGTCTTTCTTTG